>ML809098.1:32425-43804 GCA_009831015.1 Picea engelmannii | reverse complement strand
CTATCACAATTAAAGCATAAACCTTTTTCTTTTCTTTCCTCCAATTGTTGAGGTGTTTTAGAAGAAGGAGCATTGTTCTCTCTATAGATGTTAGGATTGGTCCTTCTAGTAGCCATAGCCATATTTTTACTTTTAACATTTCTCTCCACCTTAAATGCATTCTCCAATGACTTGGGTTCCCAAAGGTGAACCTCATGTTGAATGTTATCCTTTAAAGCTCCTAAGAATACATCAATCAAGTGCTCATCTGGAATATCAGTTACCTTTATATTCAATCTTTGGAAGTTCTCAATGTGCTCGGTAACTGAACCCTTTTGCTTGAGGTTTATCAATTGGCTAAAGAAGGTATTGCTCCTTGTATCCTCATAGTGTGCTATCATTTCTTCCTTGAAAATTGTCCAAGTGATGATTGATTTGCGAGAACAAAGCCATCGATACCATACAAATTGAGTAGGTTCTAAATGTAAAGAAGCAATTCGTACCTTTTGTGTATGTGGCACATTATGGAGATCAAAGAATTGCTCCATCTGAAGTATCCATGTGATTGGGTCTTTTCCATCAAACTTCCTCATATCAATATTAGGAATGTGGTTGGTATTCAAACCAAAGTTGGAGTTTCTCCATTATTGATTCACCTTCCTTGTGTCCTCATCATGAATTTCATGGGATGCATTTTCACTTTTAGGTGTCTTCTCTGTTACAAAATTTTTCAATAATTCCATGATCTCCCCTTTTAAACCATCTATCTTAGTATCCAACTTAGCTTCCATTGAATCCATGTTAGTATCCAACTTAGATTCCATTGAATCCATATTATTTTGTAGTTCATTTATGTCCCTGTGCATTTCTTCACCTTCATCAAGAGTCCAAGTAGGATTTTATGGAGGCTTATTTGGTGTAGAAGTTCGCTTTTTGGGTGGCATGTTGGCCAAGTATCACTTTTGAACCTTGATTTTGAGGTTGCTCTGCTAGACAATATTTCTTTTGTTGTATCTCCCAAGTTTCGGCCCTTTTGGGTATGAAACTTTATTTTATATATTTCTCTGATATTTCTTCTCTGCAATGCCACAGGTCTGATCAAAATTGGATGTGCCAAGTGGAATTTACAGTAACTTTCCCACAACTTGCCAATTTTTGGCCTTTCCAGGAGATCTCACTTGTATAGTGTGCCCCACACAAAATAATTGATATCAAATTCTAAAACTCACACCATAAATACTACAGACTGTCCACGATCCAATGAAAGTATCCCCACACAATTTGGATACTCTAGGAAGAGGTTATGATACCCTATCTTACACAGGGTGTATCTACAAATTTAAGTTGAAACAGAAGCTAAAATTTTTACCAAAGCTACCTTACTAATGTTTGTAAATATCCTCCAGACTTCAGGGTCTGAAACGTTACCGAAATTTTTTTATAGTGAAAATTACGCAATGACTCAGTTTAGGATTATTCCAGAACCCTATCTTGTATAGGCTGTATCTCCAAAAGTATAAGGCCTCAGGAGATGAATTTTGAACCCAACGTACCTTGATCCATCTAATAAATATCCTCCAAGACGTTCCTTCTGAAACGTTGTAGAAAAAAAAGTTATAATGAAAATGAAAAAGTGTCTCAGATGTAGTAGCGAAACCCCAAGACCTTGAGCTTTGATACCATATGTTAAGAACCAAATATCAATATAGCATAGAAAATCCTCAGAAAAAGTACTCAGAGCCTTGAAAAAGAGATAATTTCATATAATAAGCCTCTTCAAGGGGGCAACCTCCTTTTACCCTACTTAAATTTTCAAGTACAAGATGATTCAAAATGAAAATGTCTCCTTGGTATATATAGGAGACTAGGAGGTATAATTACAACTAATGGCCTAAAGCCGACATAAATAAAATAAAATTACTAATATAATATGCCCCAATTAATGATCAATGAGCCAATATTAGGGCTTAACAAACACGTACATACATGAGCTACAGTAGAGAAAGGTGCATACATATGCAGGTTGTTGAAGGGGAAGTCACATACAATTGGGAAAATCCGTGAAAGTTTGAGTGGATGTGGGTGTCCGGTTTCTAGAGTCTGAAAGAAAGTTCCTAGGAAGGTCTTGTAATGTACCCGACCACCCATAGGCTGGGCTACGCCACTTAAACAGGATGTAACACACCCAACCACCCAAAGGCTAGGCACAATGTAGTCCCAAGACTCAGTTCTCCGATCTTATCTCGAAAACAAAGGAATTCTCAACAATGTTAGAAGCATGCACACCACATGCATAAGACAAGATACATGTCATATCATAAAATAGATAAACAATGTTCCATGCACAACAAATAACCAACAGATAGGCACATTAGAATACATATCTCAGAGATAGTTAAATACAAAATGGAATTAAAAATTACATAGAAAACATAGAGAGTACTTATCTTTGCAAGTAAACGTTCACCAACTGGTTGCAAACCAAGTACATTCCTCCCAACCATAGACATTGTTGTTCATTTACTCTCAACAGAAGGTCACCCCCCAGCCAGGGCTATGAATCCACAAGGACAGGTCCTCGTTTAAGTCTAAACACACATCAGTTGGCTAAGTAGCTCTGAGGTTTCCCAACCTCACAACAATCCTAATTTCCAGATCTCTTTCCTGCTCAGCCCGCACAACCCCAAGAAATGAGCACCTTTCTCTGCCATGCAGTCCTTGAGTTTGTTCCATTTCTCTCCATGGATCTAGTGCTATTGGTCAGGAAATATCCCTACTAGAAACTCCAAGGACTCTCAATTGTTGACAATTCTTTCTGAAATTCCATCATGTTCATTCACACAGTCATCCATTCCCTCCTGGAATGATCAGTAAATCATTACATCCATTCAACGATGGCTCTCCTCTTCCTGCCATTCATTTCCATGCTCAACCCAAGAGCACACGAACTAGCTGTAGTGAGTGAAGAGGAAGAAGAACAAGGGGACAAGGAGAAGAATATGAACCAGGGGAAGAACGATCCCCTAACTTCACCCCAAGCCACCCTCACACCACCATTCATATCCATGCTCAGACTAAGAGCATACAAATGTAGCAAGAGTGAGGCTCCAAAAAATGAAGAATGGGAAAGGTGTAGCAATGAATGAATAAGAACAAGTGAATCCCCACCCAAACCAAAGATGGATTTATATAATTACTTGGAAATCAAGAACCACATGACCTCCCCCAAGAAGCTCATGTAACCCCTTTTCTCCATAAAATCAATTATGGGTAAATAAAATAATAATAAAAAGACTTATCCCCTCAAGCCCCCCTCTCTCATGGAATCATACCCCCTATCTCTTTTTTCCTTTTTGTTCTTGCAACCAACGACATATTTTATTAATGTATAGGAAGTGTTACATTTCCTAGGCACTCTGGCCCCTTTTCAACTTTACTGGCTCACCATCCTAAGTCATATTTACATAATACATTATAGTTCATAAGGGTTAGGACCAGGATGTTACATCCCCCTCCCCTTATTTTGTCACTATCCTCAGTGCACAACACCATTCCAATGTTATTAAAATTACAAATCCAAGCCCTCTAGCCTTAATTCACACAGATAATCGAGCCCAATCTTATATACATAGGTACTCGTGCCTAAAATTAAACATGTATTCATAGGCATTCTGACCCAAAACATGTATAATGATCTTCAGAATTTATATTTCCGGCAGTAGTTCCAACCAACAAGATCTCCTTCCCTTTTAGCCTTGCACAACTTAAAGAAAATAACCCCTTTCTCTGCCATGTAGTCCCTCAACCTGTTCCACTTTTCTCCAGGGCTTCAATGCACTCAACCAGGAAGTTTCAAAGTTGTGGCTTCCAGAACTCCAACTACAACAATTCCATTGGACTTTCTTCATTCTATGCCCTTGTCATTTAGTTGCTCCAACATCACCTTATTTTCTCTCATAGTCTGGTACTTTTCTAGATCCTCAACATTCATCGTCTTCCTACAACATTTCAAATCAGCAGTATGTCAATTCACAATTTGTTTATAAAGTTTTTATTTTTTTTCATAATCTAAGAGTAAATTTTCATAATCCAATATAATACTTATCTGTGCAGTTCATGGATCTGCATCCATATGGTTGTCTCGTTAAATTGGCTCATTGTTTTCCTTTCACATACCCATTGTGTGCATGACCCCAATCAAGAGTTATCAAAGTATCCTCTTCCTTGTGGTCACTCACCTTCCAGGTCTAGGCTTAGGCATCCCCTTCTCTGCTATGCAGTCCCTTAGGTGATCCATCTTGCCTGACCAAGGTTCTCTTGTGCAAGAAGATTTCCAGGGACATAGGGTTCTCATGTCACAACTATATCCTTTTCCATGCTTTCCAGCTTCCATATCCAACATCTCATCTATATTATACATATACAATCATCATGAGATATCATTATAACCATTTCAGACATAAATGTCAAATATGTTTTATACATGAAAACAAAATTTTCCAAGCATGAGCTTTCTGCTCATAATGGTTGGCTCTGTAGCTGTAGATATCAATATTCCTTATGGGCTTACATCCCTTCCATATCCAATACCATTCTACCTGCAATTTCTTCAATTTACATTCATCCAAAAAAAATCGTCAGTGATTATCAAATCATAATTCCCAAAACTATTTTATATAGGAAAAATAAAACTTCTAGACATGAGCTTCTACTCATAACAATTTGTCTCTTGAAAAAATAGGCATTGGTCTTCTTTATGGGATTACAACACTACCATATCCAAGATCCTTTCCTCCCGCAACTTCAACATTCCTCAACCAAACAAATTGTCAATATCTCATGTAAAAGATATATATATTCATGTTCATGTTAATGATTCAAAAAAAAATCGCAAAGTGCTCTAAGAATTGTTTACAACTACAATTCAATTAATTCTATTAATCCAACTATCAATTGGAATGAAGTCATCATTACATACATATGTATTATCAGTCACACATACTTTTCATAATGCAATAGTTAATAAGATAACAATCAATGTGTCAATACCCATGGCCACATCTACACAATGCATCCATGCATTGACTACATAATACCACATAACTATGTCATGAATTCCACCATGATGAGTTGGAAGGTCTGGCCAATGACTCAACACATCATCCACACACTTCCTACTACTTGCCTAACTATTTGGATACCCTCCTTTTCAACCCAAACACAACACCAATGATATAATCCTTAAGTGGTATTCAGTGTCGCAAAGAGGTTGCAGCCCAAACATCAAATATACAATAAATACCATTGAGCACTCATATAGTGATATAGCCTTTCCATATCCAACCATATTATGGTCTCACACATGACTAGCTAAATGGATATCATTGTTATAAAAGGAGCATGTCTCCTGAATTAACCTGGTTATGATCTCATAACCAATCATAACATAATATGCAACCAACATTTTATCTAAGTGCATTCTAGCATCAACAACATTTTCATACTCTAGGCCTTTGGCCATTACATATAAATTTAAATACTAAAATTTAACTGAGGGAATTCTTACCTCAATCCCCTTCAACATGTATGCATCAACATAAAATAAATGAATACCTTCCTGGTTGTTATCAACCTACTTGTTTCTATCTGACCAACTGATGTTTGTAGAATCTCACAAACTTCCTCCTTCATTATTTTGATCACCATTCCTTCCATCCTCATGGGTCTTCACCTCGATGGAAATCATAAGCAACAACAACATCCACACATTTAATCATGTTGTATCATTTTTCCTGAATAGATAATCCATCCTTAGTCATACTCAAATATTATTTCATAATAACAGACTATTCTAAGTTCACCAGCATGTTATATGAATATCCAAGCATGTACATATGAGAAATTACACATCCATATGCACCAAGAATTTATTATCAGCATGCCTACTAATGCATATGTATTTTAACTTCATTGTATGCCTCATGCATTCTAGTGCATTTTCTGTTTCAATTCACTTATTTATTTATCTATTTATGTTGTACTTGGTTGTCCTTGAACTCCTTCAGGTACTTTCTACCTTGTGTGCTCCCATTCTTCTCATATGCACTATGGTTCCCTGGTCTGAACACTTTCCAGCCAAGTTCCACTTGGCCATTTTGCAATCCAACCAAGGTGCTCTTTTTTCCAGCAACCTCTCATAGGCAGTGATATCCAACTTTACCTTTATGAAACATTCCATCACCCTGGAATGAAGTAGCTCAAACATTCCATCACTCTACTACAATGTTCTTGAATCAAATACTATTACTCCTTAGTTGTCGATTAGGTTACTTCATTAACCTTTCCCTATGAAACGATACCTTTCACACTTAATATCATTCCCAATGGAAATCCATTTTCATTTAGTGCCACTTTTCAAGTGAGAGAGCATTCCAATTCCTCTGCATTGGCATCCTGCTTCCACTGTGAACTATGATATCAGAAGTGGATTTCTTTCACTAAGTACTTTTAGATAGTAGATAAGTCATATCTAACAAATCCTTCCCTGGAAATCCTATGCTTGACACATAGAGATTATTCACACACCACCTCTTAATCTCTTTGCTTCCTTCCACATCAATCTTGTAACTGTCTACACATCTCTACCTTAAAGGATATGGAGCGTTACTTTTCCTTTATATGCCCATTAATGACATTACTCACCTGCTAGCTTCATGTCCCATGTGAGGATTGTTTCTTTTGTAGTACCTCATCCAACTTTTGTAAGCAAGGTCAAGCCTCCATGGCGCTAAAATCTGATCCTATTCTTGAATTGATCTGATTATACCTCCAATCCTGACAAACCTGCAAACAAACATCTTGTTATAACTATACATATCATACAAAAATTGTCAATTAAATTTACAGGTACCTTTTCATTTACATGATAATATTAATCTTTAATTAATATCATTTTTCCTTTTTATCCTTTATTCATAATTCTCATGAATTAACTCTCTTTTAATCATGACTGTGTGTCAGTTCTTTTGTCTTCATGAGTTGATCACAGACATGGATCGACTCATTATATCATACTCATGCTTCTATTGTGTTCTCGGTTCACAAACAAATCATATTTTGATCTTTTATCAATTCTTTGTATTATTCTAGTGCTAACTCCCTGTCGAATTAAATATTTATGAGACGCTTCATTCAAACCATTTACATATGACCATATGCACAAAACTACAGGCTTATTGATTTGAGCATTGCCTCTTCTTTTCCCTTTGTTTCTTTATTCCATACGACCGCAGGTGGTGACTAGGCACTAAGCTAAGAAGTGCTTGATCACTTATCAAAATCAACGTTCCTGTTTTGATGTCACAATGAGCTGGACATTTCTCATTTACTTTGGAAGTTCGACTATTCATGGCTCCTGAATTATGGAGTAGATATTCCTCCTAAGTGATTACCCACCAAATGAGTCATAAAGTGGTGGTGACTGCTTGTTGTCGGTTAACACCTCCACTTACGCTATCCTTCCACTATACTTGATCATTGGTTGGGAAATCTCCTGAAGTAGATCAATGATTAACGTTGACTTTGTCCTTCATCGCTTCAGATAATTTATCCTTCAGATTCCTTCAATATTCTGGAGTTCATTTTTCCGAAGTAGATCGAACTATTGGGTTTTATTCGCACGATGAACTATTCTCGTTCATTTAGGAACTTCAGGTATTTGTTGGTGGTGAAACTCCCGAAGTACAAAACTCCCATAGTGAAATAACTGACTTGTTGATGTGGCACTGACTGAGTGGCTACCACATGTCACTTATATTCGTAACTTACACATACCTGAAATTCAACCCACATGCCAGATTACGCCACTTAAATAGGCTGCAACACACCCAACCACCCATGGGCTAGGAACACTACAGTCCCAAGACTCAGTTCTACGATCTTATCTTGAAAACAAATGACTTCTCAACAATGTTAGAAGAATGAACACCACATGCATATGACAAGATCCATGTCATATCATAAAAGGGATAAACAATGTGCCATGCACAACAAATAACCAAAATATAGGCACATTATAATACATATCTCAGAGATAATTAAATACACAACAGAAATAAACATTACATAGAAAACAAAGAGATCACTTATCTTTGCAAGTGAACGTTCACCAACTGGCTATAGACCAAGGACGTTCCTCCCAACCATAGACATTGTTTTTCATTTACTCTCAACAATAGGTCACCCTCGAGCCAAGGCTATGAATCCACAAGGATGGGTCCCATGCCAAGTCTAAACACACAACAATTGGCTAAGTACCTTTTAGGTTTCCCAACCTCAAAGTAGTTCTAATTTCCAGCTCTCTTTCCCCCTCAATCCGCAAAACCCCAAGAAATGAACATCTTTCTCTTCCATGCAGTCCCTGAGGTTGTTTTGTTTCTCTCCAGAGCTCTAGTGCTACTGGTTAGGAAATCTCCCTACTGGAAACTCCAAGGACTCTTAGTTTTGGATAGTTCCATCCGAACTACCATCAATTTCATGCACACAGGCATCCATTCCCTCCTAGAATGATCAGTAAATCATTACATCCATTCAGTGATGTCTCTCCTCTTCCTGCCATTTGTTTCCATGCTCAACCCAAGAGAACACGAACTAGCAGTAGTGAGTGAAGAGGAAGAAAAATAAGGAGACAAGGGGAAGAAGATGAACCAGGGGAAGAATGATCCCATAACTTCACCCCAAGCCACCCTCATGCTGCCATTCATATCCATGCTCATACCAAGATCATATGAATGCAACAAGAGTGAGGCTCCCATAAATGAAGAGTGGGAAAGGTGTAGCAATGAATGAATAAGAACAAGTGAACCCACACCCAAACCAAAGATGGGTTTATATAATTACTTAGAAATCAAGAACTACATGACCTCCCCCAAGAAGCTCATGTAACCCCTTTTCTCCATAAATTCAATTATGGGTAAATAAAATAATAATAAAAAATATTATCCCCTGAATCCCCCCTCTCTTGCGGAATCACAACCACCTATCTCTTTTGTCCTTGTCGGTCTTGCAAACAACAATTTATTTTATTAATGTATTGGAAGTGTTACATTTCCTAGGCACTCTGGCCCCTTTTCAACATTACTGGCTCACCAGCCTAAGTCATATTTACATAATACATTATAGTTCATAAGGGTTAGAATTGGGATGTTAAAGGTCTACGGTGATTAGGCACAACAAATCTATCTATAGGTTCAAAATGTATGTCATATTCTTATGTGTAGTTGGATATCATTGTCTATATGGGATATGGTTATTGGAGATTCAACATTTTCCCTATAGAGGTTGTTGTTTGTATGGCACTTACTGTATGAGATAGATCTACAGATATACAGTGTTGGTATGTCTGGTATTTATCATTGGTACACCTTGTTGGTATAAGTGTTAAGGCATATCTTGTATTTATTAGTACATGGTTGAGGGTTTTTTTGGTACATGGTTTAGGGACTTTGGTTGTAATGTATTGTTGAAGTTGTTGGTTTAGTTTAAGGCTACATATCAGTGATGGTTTGATGTCTAGTCCATGTGAGAGTTTGTTACAGATGATTATGATGGTATACACATGTATGGAAAATGACTAGAGAGACATAGATGCACATGGTTTGAGTGATATTCCACTGATATTGAATGAGATCTATGTATGGTACAGATATGACAGTTCATACCCTTGAGCTACTTTTACTTGGTTGAGAGATCTGTATGATGATGTATGAATAGGGAGCAATTACATATTGGATACAGTGACAAGTTATAGGTTGATGTGACAGAGACAACAGAGGTTTGGAAGGATGGAAGTTTCTGAGTTTTAGAAAAGTGGAAACCCTAGTTTTCTGAGGGTGTACATAGGATGAAAGAGGATCGGTCGCGTACATATGCATGTTGCAGTATAGATAGGTCACGTACATACACGTGTTGCAACATATACATGTCACGTATCTATTAGTATATGTTGGTACATGATGATTACTGTTACAGGTTGACTACAGGTTATTTGTACAGTTTGGTTACAGGTTGTTGGCACATATTGGTACAAGTTTATAGTGGTATATCTCACAGTGATAGTGTGGTAGTGGTTTCATCAGTTATTTGACACTTATATTTTAGGGAGGTTGGATGGGGCACATATAGGTAGTTGTAGCCACCTTACTTTTGGTTGTAACCAGATAATTGAGGAGTTGAAGCTTCACTCAGGTTGTAGCCTAAAAAATATATATATATGGGGTTAGAGCCTTCTTCTTGTTGCATCTAGAAACGAAAGAAAATTGTTGCTTCCAATGAATGTAATTCTCAAAGACATTTAAGAAAAAACATTCCATGGTTTTCTCCCGCATTGGGTTTCCACGTAAAAATACTTGTGTACTGTGTATGTGTGTGATTGCTCATTGTCCATGGTTTATTTATTCTTCACTTGTTAAATGATATTGGTAAATTGATCATAAAGTTAATAACACTTATATATTGTGGTAAAAAATGACTTAAAATCTCTATTACTTAGTCACCCCGCTTTCAGTAATCCAACAACATCTTCTGTGGAAAATACTACCAAAAACTTCGTGAATGGCCAATAACTTCACCAAGATATTTTTTTAATTAAATATTTTGGAAACCTTCCATCTTTTCAATGATTCAAATTCATTTTACAAATTTCCAGACTCTTCAAATTCTCTATATTTTATAGGATTAGCAATTGCCTTCAATGATCCCTTCTCAAGGGAGATCGGGATTTGGCTCAAGGTTAGCCACAATGCTAATATTTTATAGAGCATTTTCATAATGTATATTTTCACGCAACTCTTGAAAAAGATAATACAAGTCTGAAGAAATATTGTCCTTGTCACTTTCTAGATGTTCAAGAGAAGAAGCTTTAATTTCCTTACTTTGTTATGTTATTAGGCGATTGTCTTACTTCCTTTGATCTACAGGAAGAACAATATTTCTCCTAAATACTTTGCAACCACTATCAGCAGAGTCATGGAAAACCTTAGTTTCAAATGAGGGTAAGTATACAACTGGAGTAGACATGTTGCCAAAGTTTCTAAAGCTATATTTCTTTTGTCCAACATTGCTAGATTTACTTGGAAATAATGGAATAAGCGTCAGTTGTAAGCACCAGTTGTAAGCACCAGTTATAAGCTTCAGTTGTGAGAGTCAGTTGTAGGCATGTTAAGAGTTAGTTGTAGGGGTGTTAAGAGTCAATTCATAGTTGAGAGTCTAGTTGTCTTTGGTTTGCATGTAACCGACTCGGTAGAGTCTTTTCCTATATAAGGATGTAATCCGTCTTCATTGAATAATATAGAAGTGAGCATAGCCTCACCGTGTTGTTTGTTTCGCATATTTTAAGTTGGT
>ML809098.1:8107-28912 GCA_009831015.1 Picea engelmannii | reverse complement strand
CTACAAAGTACCATTGGAAGCTGCATCAGTTAGATGTTAAATCTACATTTTTGAATGGTGAGTTAAAGGAAGAGGTTTACCTTACTCAACTTGAAGGGTTTGTTGAAAAGGGGCAAGAACACTTAGTGTGTAAGTTAAAGAAAACATTGTATGAACTAAAACAGGCACCTAGGTCATGGTATGAAAAAATAGACTCTTTCTTTCTTCAACAAGGTTTTATGAGGAGAAAAAGTGATACAAATCTGTATACCAAATTTGATGAACATGGGTATATAGTATTGATTTCATTATATGTTGATGATTTAATAATTATATGAAATGCAGAGAAGTTAATTGATGAAATAAAGGATCAGTTATCAAAGGTATTTGAAATGAAAGATCTTGGTGAGTTACATTACTGCCTAGGTCTTGAAGTTTGAAGAAATGCAGGCCAAACTTTTGTTTGTCAGAGTAAGTATATTAGAGAGATACTTAAGAGATTTAAAATGGATCAGTGTAAGTCTTCTACTGTTCCAATGCAACAAAATGTGAAACTTTCTTCTGATGATGGTTCGAAGGAGGTGAATGGCATTGTGTATAGACAGATGGTGAGTAGTCTGAATTATCTCACCACAACCAGACCTGATATTTCATATTTTTTGAGTGTGTTAAGTCAGTTCATGGAGAAACCTCATGAAAGCCATTGGAATGCAGCATAGGCAGTACTCAGGTATCTAAAAGGTACACTTGATTATGGTATTAAATATACTGATGCATCTGATGTTGAGTTGACAGGTTATTAAGATTCTGATTGGGCTAGCAATCTGGATGATTGAAGATCAACCACTGGATATGCGTTCAACATTAGATCCGGGGTTGTTTCATGGAGTAGTAAAAACAACCTATTGTATCTTTGTCTTCTACTGAAGCAGAATATAAAGCCTTGTGTGCAACAACTTGTGAAGTTGTTTGGTTAAGAAGACTTCTTCAATATGTTGGAGAAGAACAAAAGGAACCTACGATGATCAGATGTGATAATCAAAGTTCAATCAATATTGCGAAGAATCCGATTTTTCATGCAAGGAAAAAGCATGTTGAAGCTCAGTATCATTTCGTTAGAGAAAAGTTGCAGTCAAATGAAATAACTCTTGTGTATTGTAATACTAGTGAAAATGCTGCTGATATTTTCACTAAGCCTCTTGGAAAGATTAAGTTTTAGTTGTTTAGGGAGATGTTAGGTGTAGAAGTCAATCCATTCTCCATTAAGGGGGAGACTTGAAAATAATGGAATAAGCACCGGTTGTAAGCACTAGTTATAAGCTTCAGTTGTGAGAGTCAGTTGTAGGCGTGTTAAGAGTCAGTTCATAGTTGAGAGTCTAGTTGTCTTTGGTTTGCATGTAACCGACTCGATATAGTCTTTTCCTATATAAGGATGTAATCCGTCTTCATTGAATAATATAGAAGTGAGCATAGCCTCACCATGTTATTTGTTTCGCATATTTTAAGTTAGCGGATGACAAACAAATAGAGGAAACTAGCAGGCCAAAAATACGTATCTTGCAGCCTTGGAGAAAATTTCATAAGAAGAAAATTTCATAAGTACATGGCTTAACAAGTACATAAATAACATCAAAATATGTTTCCAAATATGAATTTCATTTTTCCCAAGAGAAGCCAATGATTATAGTATGATTTGCCTAATGATTACATTCCTTAAGACAATTGTTATAGTTTCTTTTGTCAAATTTCACCTCTGTACAATGATAGATTCAAACTGAAGAAACATTGATCTCCATTGGTCTTGGTCTGGAACACTTCACTAGAAAGGAGATTGCATAAACTGATAAATGTATTTTTCAGGGAGAAGGCATGCTTGCTAGATTCCCCACAAGATGTGCACATGAGAAAAGGTTATAATTTTTCCGATGTCAAAAATTGATATATTTGATAGGTTAATTGGAGCAGATCCTGAGCATTCCGTCCATTCACGAAAATATGGCAAATTCATCCTCGGAAAAATAGGGAAATCTCCTAAACCGCTCAAAATTTCACAAATCCGCGTTGTAGTCAGCTAATTGGGACTATTCCTCAAAAAACCCATGTCGCAGTTTCCTGAAATTCTTCTTCATTTGCCCGGAATCTCATCCCGAAATTACCTGCTCGAAAACCGTCGTGTTTTCCATGAAGCCTTGGCTAGCAAAGTTTTCCCAGTCGCTGGTGGAACTACGAGAAGAACTCCTTTATGAATACATTGCAGTAAACCTCTCTGGCTTCTTCAGGAACTCAACCACTTCCATGAAATCCTGCTTTGCCTCATCAACACCTTCAATAAACATTAACCAAATGGAACCTTGAGCACAAAATAATGACTAGAATGGAAACATGATCAATGCAATGAAAATGAAGAAAAATCATGTTGCCAAATCATCCCAATTTACATGAGGGCTTTTCCTGAAGGTAGATTACTTGCAGCTGACTGCACATTTCCTGGCAATTCTCGTACTCCTTTTAATACTTGGCATTTATACATAGTATGATTCTGAGCAGAAAAGAAAACTTCCCAATCCAATCTCTTGCTTCTATTACAGATGATCCTGGATACCATGTCTGGTAAACCAAACCATGAACCTGTTTGTCATGTATCCCTTTGTCATTTGGAGTGCCCTCCATGTGTTGATAAATGGACGGATATTGAGGCATATGTTGTCCATTGATTGATAATCGTTGGAAAACTATGAGACTTTGTTTTAAAGCGGCAAAGGCAACCTGGAATTTTCAAACACAAATAAAGAGATCAAGGAAGGGTAGATATAAGCAAATTGGGAGACTCCAACAAAGTTTGATGCAAGGATTTTAGGTTTTAAGGTGGCGAGAAAATAGTGATTTTTGCAAAAAAATGCAGCAAGGAGTTGCAAAATTTGGTGATGTCAATTTTTGTCCCAACATCTAGCATGTGGAAATGGGGAGGTAGAAAATGAACAACAATTTCTTTTACACTATGAAACATACTTTCAAATCAGAGGACTAGGATTGTAGCATAGATATAGGTGATCAACATTTTAGGAGGATCTAATGAGAGGTACACAAAGTTTGTTGAGAAAATGAGGGAAAGAAGCATATGGTTGATAATGGAGTAAATTATAACCCTTTATGTAGAACAAAAGGGACCTAACTTAGTTTAGTAGGAAAATCCCATGATTTTGGACCTACCATCCCCCACTCACTTTAGTTATTTACATAATTTCTCAATATTGTTTCATGATATTTTACTCTAAATACCTAATTTATTTTAGGAACGTCGAGGGCTGGTTGGAAGAAATTATCGGTCAATAAAGGTTGTACCTTATCCCGCACCCTTTTTGGTATGTATATTGATAAGTTAGAAGATTGCTTAGAGGATATAGATTGTGTTGGCCCGACTCTTGCTAGTATAGTCATCATCCTTCTTCTTTATATTGATGATATTGTTTTTGTGGAAAAGAGTCCCTATGACCTAGGTAAGAAACTTATAATCCTCAAGGACTTCTTTTCTATTATGGGCATGATTGTGAACATTGACAAAACAAAGGTTATGATAATTAAATCCAAAAAAATCACCCACAATACTTTTGTATATGACAATAATAGCTTGGAGGTGTTGGAATTGTTGGAATACTGAGAGGGGGGGGGGGAGGATGAATCAATATGAACACTTTAATTACTTTTAACTACAATATGCATTGTTTAACTTTATGAGAAATTCATCAATAACATTCAAACCATCATGAGAAGTATAAATAAACAATGAACAATGAGCAACCACACGAGTACATAGTACGTTGGATTTTTACATGCAAACCCAATGCCGGAGAAAACCAAATAATTATTTTGTTATATGTCAGAAGAAATACATTCATAGGAAGCACCAACTTCCTTGTTTTCCAGCTACAACTGGAAGGAGGCTACAACCCCCTAGTTTCTCAAGACTTGACTTGAAAGAAGCTACAACTCCCTTATTTTTCCGGCACCAACTGGAAGGAGGATACAACCCCATTTCCTTTCCCCATCCTACCACCATGAAACATAAATGGAGACCAAACTGTCACTACCACAGACTCTGTTAATCATGTCACTGTAAACCCTGTCAAACCTGTCACTGTAAAACCTATCACTGTAAAACTTGTCACTGTAGAACCTGTGATTGTAAAAAATGTCATTGTAAATTCATCAACAATCATATCTAATCACATAGATCTGATACCCACTATCACAAGTGTATTTCTCAACCATGTACCCAACATCACAAATATCTCTCTAAACATATGACATTCATGTGCGAACATCCATAAACAACATACAATGAACTATCACATCAACCATGTCTCAAACCCTCACTATTATGCAGCTTCAACCTATACCAATACCTTCAACAATAAATCTCTACCAAACTACCTCAAAAAATGTACCATATGACACAAGATATGCCTAAAAAAAATACACAAGAATGTGTGCCAAGTACAAACAAGAAGTGCATCGAAAATGTGACTCCATATATAGGCCTCATACAACATGTACCATACATCCAATAGTACCTCAAGCGCATACAATCAACCTCACATGACCATACCTCAAGAAATCACCAATATCCAACCTCAAAAAAACATACAATCATACATTTTACTTCTATAGATGACTCTACTATACCTGAACACTGTGACACATGCTTGTAGACTCTCCTCAGCTCCTGCAGCCTAATGCAAACCTTATCCTACAGATCTGGCTTTGCCTTGCGGGACGAAGCCTGCTATCTAGTGGGGCCTCGCGTGAAGATCCCTATGCAACCCACGAGGGTGCCTGGTGGGACACTAGTAGTCTAAACCGTGGGGATCAACTAAATTACATTTTTTCACCAAAACCCTCACTCTCCTCTATAGGCACAAAAATTTGTTTTCGCTTCTTCTTTGCTTCCTTAGAAATGTGCTACCTCAAATTTGTCAATAGAGATCCTGCCAAAAACCTTTCACAAGATAGATATTCAATGTGTGCAATAGGTGCAAATGGGAGTCTCTTGATCTCTTATTTATACTTCCCAAGGTCCTTCCTTTAGGGGATATCTTGTAACAGTTTACCCATTTTCCTTCTTTTAGGGATAACCCAGATTCTTGTTGCAACTACTTTACGCATAATTACTAAACTCATAATTTATTTGTTACAACTACTTCACCCATAATTAACTTCTTGTTGCAACCACTTTGACTAGAAAACTTCTTGAAGACTTTCTAGAGGCTTCTAGAATAATTGACTTCTTGTTAACCTTCTAGGAGATTTTAGATCATTCTTGAGGTTCCTCCAATATTTACAAAGGCATATATCATCAACAATAAGGAGCCACGTGACGTACCACCTGTAACCAAAAATTACATGATGTGTAATATCTATCTATGATAGTATTAATTGAAAATACACTAACCTTCATGTTTTTATTCCTCGATCAACTGTGGGTTCCATGACCATTCCGTCAAGGCGACCAAAATTTTCTACCAGACTAGCTTCAAGGGTTGACATCAATGACACCCAACAAAACCTTTCAACAATACCCCCCTTTGGCATTGATGACAACACTCTGATGCAACATTGATGGAATGGAAACACTTATGCTCATGCTCCTCCTGTGATCATGCCTCTGTTCTTTCTATCAATTTCCATGCCTCTAATTAATCTCTCTCTTTCCTTTTGACATCAATGGTGAAAGGTAACTTCCCTTTGGGGATTCTCCCCATGTCTAAAATGTTCTTTGGGTTGCTCCCCCTATATGCATTGTCCTTTATGTTGCTCCCCTTATCTGCAAGCTTCAAATATTTCTGCTATCCTTTTTCTCTTTATGGTTTTTCCTCGTGTAAATCCATGACATATGAAAATAATTCAAATATTCATTGTGGGATAGAAACTACTCCAAGTTTTTTTCTAATATACTCAAAGGTCTCCCTTGGAAGATGTTTGGTGAAGATATCTACAATTTTCTCTTTTCTCCCAATATGCTCGACCCTGATGTTCTTCTCTAGAACCCGTTCCCGTAGAAAGTGAAACTTGACTAGAATATGTTTCGTCTTGGACTACATCGATGGATTATTTGAGATACTGATGGCACTCATGTTATCACAAAATATCATAACGGTATTATCATATTCAACCTATATATCCTTCAAAGTTTGTTTCATTCATAGAACCTGAGTGCAACATGTTGTTCCTGCAATATACTCTACTTCTACTGTAGAAAAAGATATTGATGATTGCTTATTTCTAAACCATGATAACAGACACTTGCCTAAGTAGAAATCTTCTCCACTTGTACTTCTTCTATCATGAATGCAACTGGCCGAATATGCATCTATGTAGACAACAAGAGATAGATCATTCCTTTTTGGATACCATAATCCAAACTCTTTTGTACATTTGAGATATTTGAATATCTTGTTCATTGTCGTAACATGTGATTCCTTTGGTGTTGCTTGAAACCTTGCAACCTTTCCAACTAATTGCATCACATCTGGTCTAGAAGCTTTCACATAGAGTAAGATGCCAATCATTGATCTGTATTGTCTCTAGTATGCATCCTTAGAATCATCATCCTTGCTTAACTTGCAACTTCTTTGCATAGGAGTACTGACTGGTTTGCAATCTTCCATTCCAAACCAATTTAACATTTCTCTTATATACTTGGTTTGAGATATGAATATACCTTTGTTTCTCCGACATATCTGTAGTCCCAAAAAGAAAGGAAAATCTCCAATTAATGAAATTTTGAACTCATTCTGTATGTCTTTGGAAAATTTATGACTCATCCTATCATCATCACTTCCAAAAATAATATCATCAACATAAAATTCAATTATCAGGATATTGATTTATTTTATGCAGAGATTGTTGTCTTCATTTACTTTCATGAGCCCTTGCTACTATAAGTACCTTTCCAGTCTTGAATACCATGCTCCAGGGTCTTGTTTGAGACCATATAGTTCCTTCTTCAACCTGCAAACATAATTTTCCTTTTCTGACAACTGAAATTTTTTTGGCTTCTCGATGTATCCTTCTTATTCTAAATCTCCATTTATAAAGGCCGACTTTACATCCATCTGATACACCTTGATATTTTTGGAGCATACATAAGCTAGAATTAACCTGATTTCTTCCATTCTGAAAACTGGGGAAAATGTCTCTTCAAAGTCTATACCTTCAACCTAAGCGTATCCTTTACATACTAATCTTTCTTTGTTCCTAGTAACATGTCAATCCTTGTTCAATTTGTTTCTGAGGACCCACTTTGTACCAATCAGGTTTTAATTCTTCGGCATTGGAACAAGTTCCCATGTGATGCAGGAGCATCGCTCCATGTCAGCCAACCAACCAGCCAGCCACATCAGCGTGCATGCATTCATATGATAAAAGGGAGGCGCAACCTCATTTCAAATTCGAAATGAATGTAATTGAATGTCTTAGGCTGGTGAGCCAGGAAAGCCATGCCTTTGTGCATGCATTAGATAGGATCCACTTTAATGCCAAGGTCGACTGAGATCTAGATCCATACACTGGACTAGACAGCCATTGAATGTAATTAATTAGAGTAGGTGAACCTAGAGGGAAGCGCTCAATGAGCCCCTCAGGTAAAAAATATTTTGATATCTCATCTTGAGTAAGACGAGGTAGAGATGAGTAGAGCCGAGGAGAGCTCGAGGAACACCTTGTAAAATACAGGCATTTTCCATTTTAATATAACCAGAGCAGTTTTTCCTGCATTATTATGTCTTATATGCATGTCTGTGTGTGTTCTTTGTATATGTTGTGAATGTATGTCATGTGAATTCATTCTGCAGGAGTTTGTTTGATTTCAGGTTGAGGTCTTTGAGGCTTCACACCAGGAGGGTGTGACAGAACGCTGAGGGTTCTAATATTCGTGCACAGAGGATGCACTTCTGAACTCTGAGGAGTCAGTCAAAGACGTGCTGAGGCACAGGGGCCGAAGTCATCAACTCAGGAGGAAGACTTGTGAGGTTACTGAACACCTCAGGAGGTAAGGCTGTGTGGGTGAGAACACAGTTGCAGACAGAATCACTGAGGATTCTGTAGGAGCTCTTCCAAGTGGGCATTGAGCGTGTGTACAGGGGTGCACAGAGGAAGAAGAACTCTGTAGAGAGTTTGAGAAAGATCAGAATCACTGAGGATTCTGAGAAGCTCTGCCAGGTGGGCATCGAGCAAGTGCATAGGTGCACAAGGACCCAGAACTAATGAACGTTCTGTGGAGGAGATACTCTGCCAGGAGGGCGTCGAGAAGGTGTGCAAGCAGGCACAGGAGAAGAGAACTCTTTGAGTTCTGTGTTGTGGAGGAAAGGTCCATTGAGGGAACTTTCACTGGGTTGCTGAATACCCAGAAGCACTCAGCCAGAGGTTGCTGGAGTGAAGGATAGCCAGGAGGGCATCCAGTTCACTCTCCGTCTATGGGAGAAGGAAGAAAGACGAAATCCCCCAAGGGGTCTGAGTGTTTGTGAAAGCTTAGAAGAGATAGCACGTTGGGTGCATGAGAAGACTCTGCAAGAGCGCAGACGTCGGAATCCTTTAAGGATTCGAGAAGAACAAGCTCAGGAAGGGAAGCATTTTCATATGTGTAGGCGAAGCTCATAGTCGAGGAGTTCGCAGAGAAAGGAAGACAAGGCAGAGGCCTTGGAAAATCTAAATTCTCCCAAATCCGGGAAGAAATCATGCAAGCTCAGGAGGAGTAGCAGACGTCGTTAGATCGACAGGAGAGAACATATCTGGACCGTTGAAGATTCACGTCCAGGAGGAGCTCAAGAGGAGCCTACACCCGGAGGAGACTGACAGCCGTCAAATCTCACTCGGAAATCTCGACAGTCGTTGGATCTGGAGAAGTTGCGCGGAGGTTAGCCTCAGGAGAAGCACAGGGACGAAAGATAGGTCTGAGCCGCTAGATTTGGTGCATGGTCGTCGTCAGCCGTCATATCTGTGGAAGCTGCACGAGGGTTAGCAGTCAAGATATCGGCCATCGGGAAATCAGTATTCTCGAAGTCGTGTGAGTTGGAGCAGCGCAAGTCATGAAATCCCGATGAGATCGGGACCGTCCATCTGGAGAAGACGTGTGGCAGCGATCTAAAGCTACCAGGGAAGGCTCGACAGGAGGCTTCATCGGTAAATCGGGAATCGGGATATCGGAGATCCCGAAAGCAACAAATTCATGCATTAGGGAATCAAGATCCGCGATTTCCCGACAAGATCTGAACCGTTCGCTTGGAGGACGCGTGTCAGAGGATCCCGAGGATTCGGAGTTCGGGATATCGGGGTTTCCAGAGTCGTGAAACACTTGCAAAACGGAATCGCGATCCATGATTTCCCGATAGGATCAGAGCCGTTGATCACAGCAGGGACACGTGGCGAGAGATCTCGGAGAGTCGGGGTTCGGCATTTCGGGTTTTCCACATACAACGGAATCACTTCACTAGAAATTGCGATTTCACGATACTCGATAAAGCGATGAGAAAGCAGTGATGTGGAGGAGAGATTTCACACATGCATCAGAGTTCGGCATTTCAGGATTCTCGGTGACGAGAAACTCAAGACAGGAGAAGTCGCGAATTCCCGAAGCGCGACGGTCCCACAGTCATAGCACTCTAGTGGAGGATAGGTGTCGCTCCATGCCATCATAAGGAGTGTGGGCCATAGGCGCCAGAGCAAGGGACAGGTGTCGGAAGATCAAGCCTTGCCGTGAGTCAACGCCAAGTGGCATCGGGGATTGGAGGATTGGGAGTTCCGGTTACATATGTATCTCGGCATCAAAAATGTCGAAATCCCTATAAAAGGTATGGCTACGGTCACGGGGACTGGTCATGTGAACCAGGGGCTAAGCCAGGAGGGCTAGCGTGATCAAAGGCGCATTGCGATTCGGGGAATCGGGAGTCTTGGGTACATGCGCATTTCGACATTGCAAGAGCCGAACCTCTGATAGGAGAAGGCCTCGAAGGAGGTAAGGTCATGGTTGTGGGCGCATGGTCATATGCGTCAGGAGCCTAGTCAAGAGGGATAGCTCATAAAGAAGTTCTCATCGAAAATTCGGGGATCGGGGATTCACGAGGGCAGAGGTTTGTGACAGCGGAAAGTCTGAAACCCCGACGCCCGACAATAGTTTCCTGTGGAGAAGTTGGTCACGGTCAGGTGTAGAGACCGTGCAGGTGAATGAAGGACCTGTGGATTGGGTCGTGTTTGGATAGGGATTCCACTTGGGAATCTAAAGAGCCGCTTCAGATCAGTAGAAGGAAGAAGAGAACGATCCTGTGAGCAGGAGGTCAGGTGAAGAAACCCTGCGGGGTGATAGGTTGGATCTCGTTTTCATCAGGTGGTATCAGAGTGGGATTTCATCTGTGTATGGCAGGTGAAGCAAGAAGAAAGGAGAAGACAAAGTTACTGGAGGACTCTGTGAGGACTTGTTTGCAGGTAGGCAACAGTCCATAGACAATCAGTAGGACTGTGAGAAGATGAAGCTGGACACACTCAATATGCAGAGTGACAGCAGTAGATCTATTAGGGAGACAGATAGACACAACAAGATGGCTACTGAAGGTCATAAACATGCTGAAAGGAAGAAAAGAAAGGAAAAACAGCTTGCAGAGGAAGCAAAAATGGATAGAGAACTCTATAAATTAAAAACAGACATAGAGGAGTTCGAACTGCAGATGCGGTAGGATAAAAGGAGGAGACGGATGCGCGAAATTCCCATGGAGAAGGCAAAGGCAAAGTGGCCATTCAGACAACTGATGGTCAAAAGACAACGCAGGCTGTTGAGAAAATGGTTGAGGTATGCTGAAAACCTCAAGGCCACAGAGGAAGAGATGATTGATCACTGTTGGCCAGAGACTGTAAAGGGTCTCGATGATTGGGATGATGATGAAGAAATTGAATTGGGATCGTCTGATGATCTCAAGCACTGCCAGGTGGGCAGAAAAGAAGAAATTCCTAATTGCCAGATGGGCAAGGGGACAGAGATGAGATTGCCTAAGGATCTCAAGCACTGCCAGGAAGGCAGAGAAGTAGAAGTTCCATTTTGCTAGGAGGGCAACGAATTGAGATCGGTTGAAGGTCTCACAGACTGCCATGAAGACAACCAGGGAACTTTGCATTTCCAGTTGGGCAATGAAAAGAGATCGCTGCAGAATCTCGAAGACTACCAGGAGGGCAGTAGAAGCATCGAAGACTGCCAGGTGGGCAGCGAAAGCGTATTGAACTACCAAGTGGGTAGAGATGAAAATTTGGGACCATCTGAAGGTCTCATGGACTTGGAGAAGAGTTCAATTCAGCAAGGAGTGTTGATGAAGATGGGATCGGTTGATCTCATAGTCTGCCAGGAGAGCAACGAAACCGTCCCATATTTCCAGGTGGGCAGGGATGAGCAGATGCGACTGTCTGAAGGTCTCATAAACTCTAAAGTGAGTTGGATTCAGCTAGGGGAGCTGACAGAGAAGGTGAGCTCAAAGGTGATTTTGGATCAGCAGATGCAGCTGACAGAGGAAGATTAGAATGAAATTCTGATGATTGAGGGAATCGATTTATTCCTACCATTTTCCCAGGAGGAGGCGGAAAAATGTGTTGCAGATGATGCAAAAACATAAATAGAGGAACAGTCGGTCATGACTATCCAAGGTGAATTGGAGCAGATGGAAAAGACTACCCAAGAAGAAATGAAAGAAGAGAACGAGCATTCTGAGGAGTGTCTCAACATATTCATCCAGGGAGCTGAAAAGCAAGAAGTTGTAGCACTGAAGCTAGCAGCGAAGGAAGCCGAAGAGCAGGAAGGCCGATTTATCACTCCATGGGATATGGAGCTAAAAATGTTGGAGGATTGGTTGAACAATCCAGGGCCAGCAAGAGGACTGCCATAATTTGAACTGTCAGGGAGGATGACTGAGCAGCAGGTCAGTCAGGAAGAGACTGCAGAACTGAAATCTGCAGTAGAGTGGCAATTGAAGGCCACATATGAAGATGAAAAAGATAGCATGGGAGATCATAGCAATCTGCCCATGTGCCAAAAATTTTTGCAGTTGAGGAGACTGCAAGAACATAGCCAACCACTGGAGCAGCTGGATGAAGTGATAGAGGAAATCAGGGAGCTGATGTTGAGATCAGTGCAGACTACCAGCGAAAAGAAGCTGGGTAGAGAAAAGCCAGCAGTAGCAGCAGCGCAGCGGAAGCAGCAGCAGCAGTAGAATGGACCAGATGGAAAGCTCCAAAGACTTTGTTTGGGATCCAGGAGGATTTCCAAACATCTACAGGGGAAGCTCATGAGAAGGAGCTCATGATTTTTGCAGCTGTGGAGTATGATGCAAGAGCATCGCTCCATGTCAGCCAGCCGGCCAGCCGGCCAGCCAACCACATCAGTGCGCATGCATTCAAATGCTAAAAGGGAGGCGCAACCTCATTTCAAATTCGAAATGAATCTAATTGAATGTCTTAGGCTGGTGAGCCAGGAAAGTCATGCCTTTGTGCAGGCATTAGATAGGATCGGCTTTAATGCCAAGGTCAGCTGAGATCTAGATCCATACGCTGGACTAGACAACCATTGAATGTAATTAATTAGAGTAGGTGAACCTGGAGGGAAGCGCTCAATGAGCCCCTCAGGTAAAAGAGATTTTGATATCTCATCTTGAGTAAGACGAGGTAGATATGAGTAGAGCCGAGAAGAGCTCGAGGAACACCTTGTAAAATACAGGCATTTTCCATTTTAATATAACCAGAGAAGTTTTTCCTGCATTATTCTGTCTTATATGCATGTCTGTGTGTGTTCTTTGTATATGTTGTGAATGTATGTCATGTGAATGCATTCTGCAGGAGTTTGTTTGATTTCAGGTTGAGGTCTTTGAGGCTTCACACCAGGAGGGTGTGAAAGAACGTTGAGGGTTCTGATAGCCGTGCACAGAGGATGCACTTCTGAACTCTGAGGAGTCAGACAGAGACATGCTGAGGCACAGGGGCTGAAGTCATCAACTCAGAAGGAAGACCTGTGAGGTTACTGAACACCTCAGGAGGTAAGGCTGTGTGGGTGAGAACACAGTTGCCGACATAATCACTGAGGATTCTGTAGGAGCTCTTCCAAGTGGGCATTGAGCATGTGTACAGGGGTGCACAGAGGAAGAAGAACTCTGTAGAGAGTTTGAGAAAGATCAGAATCACTGAGGATTCTGAGAAGCTCTGCCTGGTGGGCATCAAGCAAGTGCATAGGTGCACAAGGACCCAGAACTACTGAATGTTTTGTGGAGGAGATACTCCGCCAGGAGGGCATTGAGAAGGTGTGCAAGCAGGCACAGGAGAAGAGAACTCTTTGAGTTCTGTGTTGTGGAGGAAAGGTCCATTGAGGGAACTTTCACTGGGTTGCTGAATACCCAGAAGCACTCAGCCAGAGGTTACTGGAGTGAAGGATAGCCAAGAGGGCATCCAGTTCACTCTTCGTCTGTGGGAAAAGGAAGAAAGACGAAATCCCCCAAGGGGTCTGAGTGTTTGTGAAAGCTCAGAAGAGATAGCACGCTGGGTGCATGAGAAGACTCTGCAGGACCACAGATGTCGGAATCCTTTAGGGATTCAAGAAGAACAAGATCAGGAAGGGTAGTGTTTTCATATGCGCAGGCGAAGCTCACAGTCGAGGAGTTCGCAGAGAAAGGAAGACAAGGCAGAGGCCTTGGAAAATCTAAATTCTCCCAAGTTTGGGAAGAAATCGTGCAAGCTCAGGAGGAGTAGCAGCCATCATCATATCGACAGGAGAGAACAGATCTGGACCGTTGAAGATTCACGTCCAGGAGGAGCTCAAGAGGAGCCTACAACAAGAGGAGACTGACAGCTGTCGGATCTCACTCGGAAATCCCGACAGCCGTTGGAAAAGGAGAAGTTGCACGGAGGTTAGCCTCAGGAGAAGCGCAGGGACGAAAGACAGGTCTGAGCTGCTAGATTTGGTGCAGGGTCGCCGTTAGCTGTCACATCTCTGGAAGGTGCACGAGGGTTAGCAGTCAGGATATCGACCATCGGGAAATTGGTATTCTCGAGGTCGTGTGATTTGGAGCAACGCAAGTCATGAAATCCCGACGAGATCAGGATCGTCCATCTGGAGAGAATGCGTGGCAGCGATCGAGAGATACCGGGGAAGGCTCGACATGAGGCTTCATCGGTAAATCGGGAATCGGGATATCAGAGATCCTGGAAGCAACGAATTTGTGCATTGGGGAATCACGATCCGCAATTTCCAGACAAGATCTGAACCGTTCTCTTGGAGGACGCGTTTCAGAGGATCCTGAGGATTCGAAGTTCAGGATATCGGGGTTTCCAGAGTCGTGAAACACTTGCAAAACAAAATCGTGATCCGTGATTTCCCGATAGGATCAGAGCCGTTGATCACAACAGGGACACGTGGCGAGAGATCCCGGAGAGTCGGGGTTCGGCATTTCGGAGTTTCCGCATACAACGGAATCATTGCACTAGAAATCGTGATTTCGTGATACCCGATAAAGCGACGAGAAAGCGGTGACGTGGAGGAGAGAGTTCACATGTGCATCGGAGTTCGGAATTTCGGGATTCTCGATGACAAGAAACTCACGACAGGAGAAGTCGTGAATTCTCGAAGCACGACGGTCCCACAGTCATAGCACTCTAGTGGAGGACAAGTGTCGCTCCATGCTGTCATAAGGAGTGTGGGCCATAGGTGCCAGAGCAAGGGACATGTGTCGGAAGATCAATCCTTGCCGTGATTCAACGCCAAGTGGCATCGGGGATCAGATGATCGGGAGTTCCGGTTACATATGTATCTTAGCATCAAAAACGCCAAAATCCCAATAAAATGTATGGCTACGGTCACGGGGACTGGTCATGTGAACCAGGGGCTAAGCCAGGAGGGCTAGCGTGATCAAAGGTGCATCGTGATTCGGGGAATCGGGAGTCTTGGGTACATGCGCATTTCGACATCGCAAGTGCCGAACCTCCGATAGGATAAGGCCTCGAAGGAGGTAAGGTCATGGTCGTGGGCGCATGGTCATATGTGTCAGGAGCCTAGTCAAGAGGGCTAGCTCATAGAGAAGTGCTCATCAGAAATTCGGGGATCGGGGATTCACGAGGGCAGAGGTTTGTGACAGCGGAAAGTCTGAAACCCCGACGCCCGACAACAGTTTCCTGTGGGGAAATTGGTCACGGTCATGTGCAGAGACCGTGCAAGTGAACGAAGGACCTGTGGATTGGGTCGTGTTTGGACAGGGATTCCACTTGGGAATCTAAAGAGCCACTTTGGATCAGCATAAGGAAGAAGAGAACGATCCTGCGAGCAGGAGGTCAGGTGAAGAAACCCTGCAGGGTGATAGGTTGGATCTCGTTTGCATCACCATGTATCATTCTTCTCTATCTGGTCCAATTCTTCATTCATATCTTTGATCTAGTATTCATCCTTGTTGGATTATTCAAAACTACTTGGATCAATTGTGGATAACAATGCTAGGTGTTGTTGTTCTAGTGAACATATTCTTCTTTGGGTTTCAACTCTTGTATCTTTATTCCCAATTATCTGTTATGATGGATGATTTTTATGCACTCATATTCTAGGTGTCTTTGGAGGTTCCTGAATATCTTGTTGATCATGCTCTCCTTCTAGATTCTCTTGTTCTTCATCTACTTCTCCATCTACTTCTTCTTCTTTCAAATATTTTGTGTGATCTTGTTCCATTAAATCTTTGATTCCTTATTTTATCTTTCGTCCACCTATTTCATCAATAATCACATTTATGCTTTCCACTATTTTGTTGAGTCTTATATTGAATATTTTGTATGATTTTATTTTTCGTGAGCACCCAACTAGTATTCCTTCATCAACTCGTGAGTCAAATTTTCCAATCCTTCCATCTTCTATTTTGATATAAAATTTTCTTCTTAACACTCTAAATTTATTCACATTTGTTGGTCGTCCTTTCCATAGCTCGTAGGGAGTTTAATCACTATTATTTATGAGCATTCCCATGTTCTAGATATTAAATGTTGTATGTACTGCTTGTACCCAAAATATTTATTTCATCTTGGAATCTTTCAACATGGTTCTTGCCATTTCTTGCACTATTATGTTATTTATTCCGACAACTCCATTTTGTTGAGATGTCCTGGATATTGAGAAATATCTTTTTACCCCATGTTTTCTAAAGAATTCCATGAATTCCTTTGATGAAAATTTTCCTCCATTGCATGATCTCAAACACTTTATTTTTTATTCTATCTTAGTTTCAACCATTTCCTTGTATATTTTGAAGTGTTCAAATGCCTCTGACTTCTTCCTGAGAAATCAAATTGTAATCATCCTTGTGCAGTCATCAACCAACAACATAAATTATTGTTCTCCATTCAATCCTTTTGTTCTTGTTGGTCCACATAGATCTGTATGTACAATCTCTAGATGTTTTGTTGTGGAGTACTCCTTATATTTGAACTTGGTATTGATTTGTTTTCCCTATAGACAATGCTTGCATAGAGTATTTGTTGGCTTCGAGATCTTGGGCATATCTCTTATTTCTTCCTTTATGATGTTTTTGATGAGATTATCAAAGTTTATGTGACCCATTCTTTTGTGCTAGAGCCAACTTTCATCATCCTTTCCTAGGAAACATCTTTTTGTTCCAATTTCATTTAGTACATATATGTTGTTTGGAGTTCTTACTGCTATAGCTATCAACTTGTCTGATCCTTCTTTCCTTATCTCACATTTTTTTGAGTCAAACATAAGTCAGTTTCCTTGATCTCACATCTGAGATACACTTAGAATATTGTGCTTCATGTATTCAACTAGTAGAACATTTTATTCCCTGGCATCCTTGTTTCCAAGATTGACTATGCCTCTTCCTATATTTATTGTTGAGTTGTCATTCCCAAATGAAATTGATCCATCTTTTTCCTTCTTCAATGTTAGAAACTTTTCTTTAACACTTGTCATATTCTTTGAGCAACCACTTTCAACATACCATCCATGTTTCTTGTGTTGAGCTTGGAAGGCAAGTGTGCATTCTTCAATTTTGAATTGATCTTGCTTCTTTATCCATATCCTTTGTGGTTCCTATCTGTGACTATTGATATTTTGTTGTGATTCTCTAGGAGGAACAATCAATATACAATATTTGGCCATGTGTCCAAGTTGTTTCACTTGTAGCATTCTACTTCAACGCTCAATGATTCAAATATGTTATAGCTTCTACTTTGTGCTTCATGAGACCTTCTTGGATAACCATTTCTTTTGTATCCTTCATAGTTATTTATTTTATTGGTATTGGCTCTACAATTCACAACTTTATGCCCAAAATTGTTTGATGAGTTTATGGTGACATGTTTTACAGTGACATATTCTACACTGATAGGTTTTACAGTGACAGGTTTTATAGGATTTACAGTGATAGGATTGGCATAGTTTGTGGTAGTGACAGTTTGGTCTCCATTTACATTTCAGGGCAGCGGGATGGGGCAAGGAAAGGGGGTTGTAGCCTCCTTTCGGTTGGTGCCGGAAAATTAAGGGACTTGTAGCTTACTTAAAGTTGGATCCTGAGAAACTACGGGGTTGTATCCTCCTTCCAGTTGTAGCTAGAAAACAAGGAAGTTTGTGCTTCCTATGAATGTATTTCTTGTGACATATAAGAAAAGAATTATGTGGTTTTCTCCCACATTGGGTTTACATGTAAGACTCTGGTGTAGTGTGTACTTGTATGGTTTCTCATTGTTCATTGTTTATTTATACTACTCATGATGGTTTGAATGATATTGATTAACTTATCATAAAGTTAAACAATACACATTATGGTTAAAATTAATAAAAGTGCGCATTCTGATTCACCCCCCTCTCAGTATTCCAATAGAAAGAAGTTCCTAATACAAATATCTTGGAATCAATATTCACCACAAGCTCAATTGGAACTATAGCATCGAGAAAAGGATAAATGGGCGTTGGAAATATTATTATGGGATTGAAAACAATTGTAAATCAATGAACCTTTAGATTTGGGATAAGAAAAAATTCTTATTTCACTCACTTTTTACGTTTATTTTATTATATGGATGTGAAGTTTGGGGTTGCAATATCTCTAGAGAACCTTGGAGAAAGATAGAACAGATCCAAAATAATTTTATAACTTACAATATCAAAATTAAGGGAAATACACCCTATCCAATCCTCCTTGTAGAAAAAATCCTTTCTCCCATTGAGATAATTTCTATGATCAGATATCTAACCTACAAGAACAAGATAAACAACATGGACGACAAGAGGCTCCCCAAAATTTCTTCAAAATCTAGCCAAAACCACCGGCGACTCAAGCAGGAATTGCATAAAGATGTCAAATCTTGGCTAAATCATTGGGGAATACAAAAAGAAGCCATCATACATAATATTGATATTAATAAAAATATTATCACTTCTAAATTTAAGGAGAATATGTGGTGTAATAAAGAATTAGAGGATAAAATGAAACAAAGATACTACAAGGAGGTGGTAAACCCTAATTTGGAATATCAAAAGTGCCTCTTAGTTTTGAAAAGTGCAATGGACATAATCAACATTGCTAAAACAAGAAAAAACTCTCATGAGCTACATATTGAAACTGGGCATAGAAAAATTCCCAAAACACCATTGGATGAAAGGAATTTCCATGTTTGTGACAATAAGAGGGTTAAAGATGAGAAAAACTTCCTATTAGATTTCCCTGCCTATTCCCAAATTAGATCCCAATTTAAAAATATTTTCCACAATACTGAGCCTCCTAACCTTCTAAGTCATCGAAACTATGGTGATCTTGGAAAGCTTCTCTCAATGCTTTTTGAGCACATAAATACAATTTTAAAGAAATCAAAGTAATATCTTACCTTATTAAGGTTTGATAGAACAATTGGTCTCAATGGACTTTAATCATCATCATCATCATCATTGCCATATTTTTTTATTTTAAATTATATAAAAAATATTGATATTATTTACATTATTTTCGATAGCTTGCTCATTTAAGAGCTCAACATGTCACTTGAGGGAATTGAACCTAGCGGGGGGGGACACCCTTCAGCACAAACCTCTCAGGCTAAACCTAATTCACACACACACACACACAATTTAGTGATAAAGTATTTTAAAATATTTTTTTATATTTTATTTACTGTTTTTAGTTTTGATATTTATTTATTTATAAATATTTTATGTACGTGTGCATTCTTTTATTTATTTATATTTGATAATAATAAAAAAATAATTTTATTTTTCTAAACTAATATATATAGCTACATAGAAGAAAATTTTGATAATCAAAATCATTTGATCTTCTACAAAAATATAGTTGATTTTTTTTAAACAATTTAAATAATTAATTTAATATCCTATCAAATAAGGACAATATTGAAGACCTTTATCATAATTTTACAACAACTCTCTCTACTTTTATTAACAAGTTCTCTATTGAGGTTTTATGTAAAAAGGAAAATAGAATGACCAACCCTTGGTATGATAAAGAGTGTAATATTTATATAAAAGGCATTAGAGATGCTTCTAATGAGTCCTTAAAATTTAACAAGACAACTAGGTACAAAGTCCTTGTTAAAAGGAAAAATATGTTCTATATAAATAGAAATCAAGAGAAGCTTTTTCACCTCTCTAAGCTATATCCTAAGAAGTTATAGAGGTAAATTTTTCCTTCTAAAACTAAAGAAAACAATATAGTTACCTTAAGAGATTAGAATTCCTACATTAAAAATATTTATGAACCCCTTGATATCATTGACAACATTCAAATCATTTCTATAAAGGGAGAATTGTTTCTATAGAAGACACAAATAATACGGTTAAGTGGCTCACAAAAGGGAAAGGTAAGGACATAGAAGGCTATCAAGCATACATCTTAAAAATTTGAGGGCATATCCTTTTCCCTCACATCCACAAGCTCTTCCATTTAGTATTCAAGAATGGGTTCCCTAAACCATGGGCACAAAGCCTCATTGTACCTATTTTTAAAAGTGGGGATGAAAACAATCGCTCGGATTATAGGACCATCATTATTAGACCCCTATTTTTTTTTTCTATGCTGGGGGAATCAACAACTCACGGTTCTCGTACTCGTGTGACACGTGGTTGATACCCATTCGCTACCCATATACCCCCATGTGTGCCACACATCCCGCAAGCGTGGAACCCAGATAAAGTGGGGTGATAATCGAACTTGAGACCTCCTTTACACAATTCCTTCCATTTACACGACACATGCCAATCGGTCTATACCCCTACGGGCATTATTACCCCTATTACCCAAGTTATATGGAATTATTTTTGAAAAGAAGATCAATGTTTTTGGGAATGTGTTATATTCTTTGAAAACTTTTTGGGTTGTTTTTGGTCTATTTTGGGATTTTTGGCCCATTGTAATCTAATTCCAATTAAGGAATTAGAGTTATTATTTAATCCATCTTAATGGATTAGGGTTTTGTATTTCATGGAATACCTATATATTGAAATATTAATTGTGAAGTTAATATAATGAAAAGAGAGAGGGGTGGATCTAAGGTTTATTGGTTTTTTGGGTCAAGGGTTTCTAGGGTCAATCTCTATGTACTATGTATGTTATTGTTGTTCTCTACATTTTTCTTAAGAATTTTTGTGTATATTTTCACTTCAAAGGTTTAAAATGTAAATTTGGTATCAGAGTGAGATTATTGGCTTCAAGGGGACACCTTGTTGCTTAGGGTTTGACTTGTATTTTTGATAAAGAAAGTTTATCTTGGATTTGTGATAAACCTGGTATCAATGGGAGATTTGTG
>ML809097.1:105479-122503 GCA_009831015.1 Picea engelmannii | reverse complement strand
TATTGTCAATCTCAACATGCTTCAATTTTTTAAGATTCTCATCTTCTTGTTGAATAATTTTTTTTTCATGATTTTCTTCTTCTTCATTGGAATTTTATTCTTCAGTGTCATTTCTTTCAATCCTTGGATGAGGACATTCAAATCCAACATGACCTACTCCTTCACAATTAAAGCAAAAGAACTAACCTCTATTTTCTTCTTTGAAATCTGAGATGTTGTAATTTGCTTCAACTTCTTCTTCTTCTTCTTCTTCTTCTTCTTCTTCTTATTCTTATTATGCGTCTTCCCTTACATAAAGGTCTTGTATCTTGTCCCAAAGATCTTTTGATGATGCACATGATCCCTCCTTGGATTTCACTGAATCTGTCAATCCATCCAGGATGGTATCTATTGTCAATTTGTTGTTCATTTTTGCTTCCTTCTGAGCTGCAATCTTTAATTTCTTCAAATCATTGTATCCTGAAGCAACTGAGAACCAAACATTTGCCCCAAGAGCTTTCAAGTAAGTTTCCATTCTATTACTCCAGTATTCAAAATTTATTCCATAAAATGGTGGAATCCCATTTGGAATTTTGTCTTCCATTTCTTCTTAGGATCTTCCTTCCAGTGGTTAACTTGTATTAAAGGTAACCCGCTCTGATACCAATTGTTGATACTTAAAGGGGGGTGAATCAGTATCAAGTACAATTTAAAACCTTTTTCAACTTATACTTAAACCATTCAACTATATCCAATGAGCAATGAACAATAGTATAAGAGTTACACCAATACACCACAATACACCATGCACAATATAAGAGAAATAATCAATAGTTATTGTTCAAGGGAAGTAATGACTTCCAAAGGTAGCTACAGCTTCCAAATGTAAAGGGAGGGATAAACCTCCAAGAGGAAGAAACGATCCTCCAATATCAAGAGAGATTTGAACTCTCCATCATTTCCCCTTCCTTCCACCCAATAATATATGAGAGATAATAAAACTTTATGTTAAATCATCACCATCAACCAATCATCACATAGAACCTGATAATGTTTCCTGAGACTTCTTCAATTTCTGCAATTATTCAATTCTTGGAGTACTCTGATCCTATATATAATATTTCTCAATGTATTCTCTGAAACTCCTCCAAGTTTTACTCCTTTAATCCTCCCCAAAAAGAAGTTATAGAAAGAATGGTAGACTTTATTCAATTCTAGTCTATTCAGGAGACCGAACTTGTATAGAATGCCTCGCGCTCAATATTTAACATTCGATTCTAAAAATCACACACAATAAACTAAAGTATGTATTCTTTCCAATGAAATTCATCCCACATCATTTGGATTCTCAATGAAGAATTTATGATTGTTTTACCCGGAACACCTATTTATTGACTAGCTTCAGGACTGGTCACAAACCCTATCTTCCACAGAGTGTATCTCCATAATTGTAGTGAATAAAGAGATGAAATTTTTACCAGAGATACCTTTATATTCCTTCTCAATACCATAGGGATTTCACAATTTGAATAGTTCTAGAAAAAAATTTATAGAAAAAAATGGTAAGATTACCTGAAAATAACATACCTTAGAACACATCACCAAAAGACTTCATCCTCCCTTGAAATCCGGCCTTATTTTCTTCTTATTTCCTCTAAAATTAGAATTATATAAAATTAATGTATAATGATGTTTATTTATACCATTTATGTCACTTCCTTTTAACATTAGGGCCGACCTGACACTTTCTTATTTTGTAATTCTTTTCTTTAATTATCTTCAGGGCCTACATGTATTTCCTTCTTCAATTCACTTTGTCATCTTCAAAAATTCATTTCTCCTACACCATGAGGATCCACGTGACGTGTCACATACCACTGGAAACAACATGATGTATACTATCAATTCATGGGTGTTTTATATGCATGTGCATTGTCCTTCATGTCCAAATACCTTTATCAATATTGCGGTCCAAAACCCATTACTAGGGTTGACATCAATGACAACAACCAATATTCCAACACACCATACCGGAGTTTGTCCAAGTCATCTGTAATGCCATATAAAGATAAATAATGTTCCATTTGGGTTACCCAACCAGTGGGGTCTGAGCCATCAAATTTGGTCACATCTACCCGCGGCAGGCGTAGGTCACGTTGAAAGTGATGGTTCTGAGAGTTATTGGAATGAGAGGAATGGTCACCTTCAAGATGTGGAGGTGAGGAAGACGAAGGGTTATCTGTAGGGATATGAATTTTGGTGCAGAGTGTCGAAAAGACTGATTCAAGCTGGGTGGTGAGGTCTTGTTTGATTTCCTTCATTGAGGACTGCATGGTGGTATTGATGGTTGCAACATTGGCACTGAGTTGTTTCACTTCTTGTTGGGTTTCGATGAGACCAGATTGCAAGGTGTTGAAGCGAGCTTCCAAGTCTTAGCTATGGATATGGGCCATGAGGATGGGGGAACTAAAAAGAAGCGGGCGGGGTCAAAAAAATTTCCGAAAAATGATATGGATGAATGTGATAAGTGCAAAGAGATGAATCCAATGGAATAGGTCTCAAATAATGGTGAAACAATTTCCAGACTTTTTTATTTTTATTTTTTTACACCTGCGGAGTTATACTCCGGTCTGAAGAATACTACAAAGAGAAAATGCCCAAATGCTTAACCAGAAAGAAATGTATATTTACTTGGAAACCTGAACACAGTTGCACGGCAATAGATCTTGTCTGTTTTAATTTGTTTATGTTTCTGTCCCCAAGGGTTAGGTATTCAAGGGTTCTACAGACAAGGGTTTTCCATGTGCTATAGCTCTCTGATATACGTGCGGTGTCCAACAGTAGTACTCGGCCCAATATCTCAGGGCACTAACTAAGGAGGATAGACTGTACCCTTAGCTGTACTACCTGACTACCTAGGTATTGGAGAGTATCTTCCCGAGTGTTGTTCTCGGTGGCACTATAGCAGTCAGGCAGACGATCGGTTTATCTAAAGAGGGCTTTAGGTAATCTAGGTCGATCTGTACACAGGTGTTGTCTGATGTGCTACCACTCGAAGGGGTACCAACAAGGGTTACAAGGGTGGCCAACAGATGTGTGCTTAAGTACCACTTGTATTTTCTACGTGTATGAATCCCTCAACTGTGGGTTTATGCATGTAACAACAGATCTATGTGGCTTAAAGACGCTGGAATACGTCTCTACCCTGGAAAAAAAATTAACCCACACTTTCTGCCGAGGAAAGTGCTCTGATACCACTTGTAATATACCAGATATAAAATGTATGCAGAACATAAATAAAATGCTAGAATGGCAGAATAACATCAATATAACCAGAACATTCACCACAATAGCACTGAAATGATAAGAGAATAATAACAGAAATATCACTTTGAATCTAAAAGAAATGTTCACGGGCCTCTTTGAGGGGGAAACCTCTAATTGAGTAGAGCTCTATTACAATAATATCCAAGTTAGGATTCTCATACCCTCGACTCCTATTTATATTAAAAAGAAGCATCTAGAGGAAGATCCTTCTAGAAGCGGAAGCTTCTATTAGGTCTTCTTACATCCGCCTTATTCTATTTTATTGAAAGACCTTATTAATATTGACCTTTATTACATCCAAATATATTGTTCTGCCTATGTGTGGGTTAGGACCCTAACACACTGTCTTAAAACTCAACAACCTAACAAGTTGTAGCAAGGACGCATACCCACGCATCCAATCAAATCAGGGCAGAGGCTCTTCCCATTAACAACACTGAGCTATCGACATAAGGAGAGTAACTGTGTACTTTGAAAGTGATACTGGTAAAATTGGGTTTACCACTGTTATAACCAAGTCAATGACTATATACCAACCAACACAATTGGCATATGACCAAATGGGCGAGCTTGTTCTCAAAATCGTTGAAAATTATACAACCATCCAATCGAAAACCGAGTCATAAATGACAGGCCAGGCTGGTCTTCTTAAGAAATTTCCCGAGTGGAGGGCCAAGTTTGTTCAATAGTCAACATGGGGAGAGTAGAGCCATGCTTTGTAATGGTAAAACCCCCAAGGCCACGGTGTATTCGGGATGAACCATGATTCGTTCATCGTCGGGCACAAATCTATGACAAGGGCCATAACTGAAAAGTAGGGCTCTAGTCTATCCTGGCAAAGGTTATTTAACACATGTAGGGTATAACCCTCGTGCTCTTTGGTAAACAATCATAGCACAAAGGCGAAGACATGGATGCGAAAGAACAGGAACCTTATTTCGTGACCCATGGTGGTGAAATCAACCAATGTCGAAGTGAACAAAACATACTAATGCAGAAAAAATTTGACCATTAAACCCATGAAAGCCAGAGGTTGGATTAGTGACAGTGCATGAATATATCCATCCACCCAAGACTAAACAAAAACCATCCAACCAAACAACAGTGATAACAAAGAACTATCGCCTAGGAAGACCAATAACCTCGAAGAACTCAAAATTGTTACAGGAAGAACCATTCACCCTTTATTTCCAGAACCCAAATTTCACACATTTGCAACACTTAGGAAAACACAAACCCATACACCTGAGCCAGTAATCATTTCATACCTAGAGAAAAATCATGAATTGCCAAAAAAAGACATACCTGTAATCAAATTCCTTAAAATGAGAGTTGGTCGAGCGGTTCCTCCTTGCTAAAATTTCGGAGCATAACCACAACAGCAAGATCGAACAATAGCCTGACTAGGGTGGCGGCCAATGAGAAGAGTAAAGGTGATGTGCAGTAAATGCACGATGCCTCCACCCATATCTCATTAACTCAACAGTATATGCCAACAATTTCTCCATTAACACGATTCATCAAATGTGTATCGAAACCATCACCACATTAAAATCCAGTAGCACGATCACCATATCCCATTTCACATCATATAACTCAAACAAAATCGCATAACCATCAACATTCACCACCTTATCAAATTATCCACCGATGTTCAATCTGTCCAAATATACCATATGTGGATCATCCACATAATTCAATTAACTATTGTATGACCATTAGCACTATTACCTTGCCAAGTGCACCACCAATATTTCACACCATATGCATGTTAAACATGTAATTCAATCACCATTTCATAACCATTTACTTTCTAGCTAGGGATTAACAATAATCATCAAGTGTTTTCATGCATGTAGTATAGTTAGGAAAGCTTTTAAATATTCCCCTTGCAATTGTTTCTCATTTCTTTTAAGTTATTCACATGTGATATTGCAGAAGTAGGTCCCTTTTCCTTGCATTTGTCATAGTATTTTGTCTCTCTCAAAACAGCCCTTCATGTAATTTTACTAACATGTTTGTTATGCAAGTGTAATAAGAACAAACAACAATGACATTAATGAATAACATAGGTTGTAGTAACATAAGGAATCAACCCTTCATAAGCTCAATTTATAACCAATAACCACAAGATCTTCATCAACCATGTGAGTCATGTCACACATCATCTCAACATCAAAATGAACATATATGCTCTCCAATAGTTCAAGGGGGTCCCACCTACTAGTATTATTTAGTTTTTGTAATAATAAGCTTTAGCAATACTTTGCAGGAAAAACTTCGTTGACAATTTCAATTGTCAACAAGCATCACTTGTAATCTATCATGGAAGATAAAGGAACCCACTTTGGAGGAGATCCATTACACACATCTTCATTTTTTTTCTCATATCCATCTCACTTTCTTCACTTTTCTTGAGGTATTATGGGTAGACATTGGTGGTTATTTTAAGAAAAGTTCATCTATGAGTGGTAGGGTGCTAATGCACCCTCTTGGAGAAGCTTCTCATTGTAAGGTACCAGATCTATTATAATAGCCGAAAACATAAATATTGCAGAAGATACATTGGAACAACACAATAGATGAAACCACAACACCAAAATAATACCTTTATTGATAGGCAACAATATTCACTTGTCTCTTCGAGGGGGAAACCTCTAGCAGAACATCGCTCTATTACAATAATTCTCAAGAAAAAACTTCTCATGACTCCTCTTATTTATACTAATTCTATCTTCTAAAGGTCATTCTAGAGGAAGATCCTTCTAGAAGAGGAAGCTTCTATTAGGTCTTCTTACATTGACTTATTCCAAATTATTAAATAGGCCTTATTAACTAATGTTGGCATTTATTACATGGAAATATAGTATTATATATATGTGAGAGGTTAGGGAGGTTAGGTCCCTAACATGCCCTCCCCCTTGAACAAGAACCTTGTCCTCAAGGCTTGAGATGAGGAAATTGTTGCAGAATGGTAGTTGGATCCCAAGTGGCATATTTGGGAGTTGTATCTTTCCACTGCACTAACACTTCCTTGATGGTGCACTGACAGAGACGACACTCACGTTGGTCCAAGATTGCTTGTGGCTGCAACCAAATGGAACCTTCTTCATCCAACTCAAGGAGACTAGTTTGAGTTTGGCACTTAGTACCAATCACCTTCTTTAAGCATGAGACATGAAAAATAGGATGGAGCATAGAATTACTAGGAAAAACTAACTGGTAAGCCACCTGCCCCACTCGCTTGAGAATTGTATAAGAACCATAAAATTTGGGAGCAAGCTTCTGACAGTGATATGTTTTGAGTGAAGTTTACGTATAGGGTTTCAAACGAAGAAACACATTGTCCCCTTCAACAAATTGTCGTTCGGAATGACCTTGATATGCTTGTTGCTTCATGCGATTCTGATCCATGGCCAAATTTGTTTTGAGGGTGTAGAGAATGGCCTCACAAACTGCAAGATTGTTGTCAACCACCTGAACCTTCGATCCACCTGGCATGTAGGAGAGAACCGATGGTGGATTTTATCCATAGATTGCTTCAAAAGGAGTCATGTGAGTAGTTGTATGGTAAGATGTGTTGTACCACCATTTAGTGAGGGGTAACCACTGATTCCACTTATTATGTCCTTCAGATGAAAAACACCTTGTTGATGATTAAAATCGTAACGATCAATTATGCACACAAAGGATTGCTAAGCTCTATTATTTATTATGATAATAATAAATAACTAGTAGGTGGGACCCCCTTGTAGACTAAAGGCACAAGGATAGACATGTTACGCTTATATGTTGTTTCTTCTATGATGTTTCCAACAAAGTCCTATACAGTTGATGATGTACTCTTGGTTTCATTTGATATGACAAATGGGTGGTTGATGCATTGTTGCTAAATGCTATTGATATTCACTTGCGATACAAGGCAGTGCCATGGGTATGAGGATTATGTTGTTTACAAGTGTTATGTTATGGTATGTTATAACATTGATTAATAATCCATATATGATTTATGAAAAAGACAATAAAATGGAAGCTATCTCAAAACAAAAAGGAAAAACTATGGATAGGTTATAAAGCTATGGAAAAAATATTATATATAAACATTATGACAAATGTGAAATGGTGGACCTAGATACTATACTATGTGTTTTGGTTAAAGGATTATGCAATTTTTATTAAAGAGTTATATGGAGGCACATATGGTAATGTTAACGTATGGTGGTGACATGTTTTGGGTGGTGCACTATAGAATAGATATGGCATTGAATATTTGCAATGGATATGTCATTGAATTTATGCAATGGTTATATGGTTGATGGACTGGTTAGTACGTAAAATTGAATAGGTCCAGGTGAGGAAGAGACATGCATTTACTGCATGTCACTCCAAACCTCCCTTGAGCCCGTCACCCTAGCATAGTTTCATTTTTCTATGTTGGTTGTGGAAGCTCTGCGATTTCAGTTTTTGGAAGGGAAAAACTCAAACCAGCTCATCATTGAAGTGATTTTTCACAGGTATGGTTCTTCTCTTTCCATCCATGATGGACTCTCTATATTATGAATCAAATGGTGCCTCGGGATTGCATGGGTTATGTGCCTTTCTTGAGTTTTTGACTGGGTATTCAATGTTGTGTATGGTGTTCTCTGTGATTACTGTGATTACTGTGAATTTTTTTTATTCTGAAAGGAATAAATGGGTGTTATTGATTGTAGAGTCTGCGCATTAGTTATTGGTTTAAAAGAAAATGGTGGTCAGCTTGGGGTTGATTCTAGTTCTCTGTGAAATAATGTCAATAGTGCAATAAGTTTTGAGTTTTATTCACATGGATTTTTACCACCAGTCTGGGTATCATTTGTTTTCACCCTTTTTCATCTTGGTCGATGGTTGTGATTCATTCTCCAGGTTGCAATGCAACTATCAACAATGGTGTGGTTCTTTTTGTCTAAGCTCGAGATATTGTTTGTATGGCTTGTTCTTTACTGTCATTTCACCGAAATATTTCCACAGTCCAATCTTGTTTTTCCCAGAATGTAAATGGAGGCCTGTGTATGTATCGAATGGATATGGATTGTGCTCTGTCATTCTTTTCACAATAGTTTTAAAATTTGCTCCTTTCATCTCTGTTTTAATGGTCGATTGTTATGTCTGTGAGCCTCACTGTCAACTTTCAATTTTATTTCAAGGGTTATCAACCTCCTAGGTGTTGGGAAGAGACACGGTCTCTATGTATTTTGAGGATTCTTCATTTTTTAAATTAACCCTCGTTTCCTCTCTACAATAAAATTTTAGAGGCATCTGTGTGTGCCCGGTTTGTTAATCTTGAATTGTCTTATTTCTGCTTAGGCATTCTCTTTATGGAACTATCAAAATAGTGGGGTTATAAGTTTAAATATTGTGGTGTTTTAAAAGAGAATGGCTCTCTATTCTTCCAAGATTATATTTGTTACATGTGGTTTATTCTCGGTGGTAAATTCTTGAGGACGTAAAATATTATGAGCTCTCTATGTTTTCTAAGGTCAAGAAGACTTTTGCTACCTCTCTGCATTTAAATTCTAAAGAGCCTGACTTGGTTCTGTTGAACCTGAATTTCTTCTACTTTCCTCAGGCACCTTCTGGGATCTGTCAAGATTTTGGTTTACCAGTTTAATGATTGTGGTAATTATAAAGGGCACAAGCTCTCTAATTTCAAGACCTTTCTTGATCGAATATCTATGTTTCCTCATTGTGATTAATTTGTATGGGTTACCTACAACCTGAGAGTTTTTTGTTTGATCGAATATAGCTTCTCCACTCATTGTTGTGCTAAATCTTAGTGCGATCATGATTCTATTTAAAGTTTCAAGGAACCTGTGTGAGTAATTGTTTCACCAAACATGATCTTGGTCCTGTCAAGTTTTAAAGAGACACATGTGTGTCGATATGGTTATGTTCTCTTCATGCATATTATATATATGTCTCTTATCAAGCGTTTCTTTGGAAGGAAGTATGTATATGTTTGATGAATGCGGATCTCAGGTTCAGAGCTACATGTTTTTGATTAATTATTGTTGACAAATTAATATTGGTATCGATGATTATTTGGTTGAAGACCTGTGTGTATGAGAGCTTCATCGAACTTGTTATCGATTATGTCCATATTTAAAAAGGAGCCTGGGGGTGAATAAATTGGGCCTGATTATTGTTGATGTCTATCCTGGGTTTATTATTATTTAGGGATGAATATTGGATATGGATAACATAATCGTTGTGCATATTATGTTATTTTATAAAGAAGAGACCAACATTAGAGCATGCAGTACTGTGGTTCGAATGGTTATGTTGTTACTATGGAATTGGAAATGATTTGCATAGTCATCGTATAGAATGCACAGATTGATATAAATTAAAGAATTCTAGAAAATTAAATTGTTTATTGAAGACAGCAAGCAATCTGTATACAATTGAGGAATAGTTAAATGTTTTTGGTCTTGGAGGTGGATTCTTTTTGGATTGAAATTGAAACAGAGTTATGATTGTTGGTTGATTTAATTTATTTTATGAACAATATTCATATAATTCCCTCTCATTTTCTCACTTTTTCTCTCATTACAAATCCCCTCACGATCCCGAATTCATTTTGCACGCCCTGTTCACTAAAATAAAATTAAAACTCTGTATGATAGTGATAGAAAATGACACTGAGATAGATGGTAGCTGGTGTTGTTTGCACAGTCGGTTATTTAACGAATTATCGAGCAGTAATCGTTTTCTTACTCCCTATCATGATATCACTTTTTCGCTTATTACAATCCCCCCATATATCCCATGAACCCTATTTCACCCCCTGCTCATTTGACAATTATTAAATAAATTTTATGGATTGGATTGCATGGGTCTTATGTTAATTTCTGAGCCAAACTTTGTTTCATATTAAGAGAATATCATGTATGATCTGTTAAGAGATAGATGCTAATAATTGATGCATGTTGGATGAGATTCTTCAGTAGAGGAAGTCATGGCCGAAACAATAGAGGAAGAGGAAAATAGAACAGAGGGCCTAGAAGGCCCAAATTCTCAATACATTTTGATGTCGATCCTCAAGAGTTGAACCAGTTTTTTCAAGTTGGATTTTTCAAATGGATTGGACAAGGGATAGTCTAGCCTAGACCAGAGAGGCCTCCCTTTCAGCCCCAAAATGTTTCTGGTATCCTTTTGCATCCCCATGTATCTTTGCAACCTAAAGTTCCTGAGAATGATGGATGGCATGAGATTTTTCACCCAATAGTATCCCACCATCGTGGCTAGCCAAATTTGTCATTACCTCCTCCTCCTCCACTTGTAAACCCAAATGTTCAAATTTCCCCTACACACTCACTTGTACAGTCCTCTCATGCAAGCAAACGACTCAAAATCAAGGCTCACAATGTGCATGAAAAAGGTAAAGTTGTTGTTGCTCCCTCCTCTCCTTCAAGTGACTCAGCCAAGTTAGTGTCTTCTTGTATGCACTTGACGGACGACTGCTCCCATGTCCTTAGTGAGATCAAGCCTCAAAGTTCCACCCAACCTAAGGCTATTTCTAGAAAGTCAAAAGGGAACAGCAGTGACAAAGGAAGAATTGTCTCTCAAAGTGGTAAATATGGATTCTGATTATTTTTTTATAATTGATTTATTGAGGATAGTGGACTACAAAATGTTTTGGACAACAAACTATTTTGAGGATATTGTGGATATTTACATGTTTTGGATATAATTTGAAATGTTTTTGATATTTAAATTTCAAATTATGGAAATAATTATGGGAGCCACAAGGAAGCATGTGTTTAATTGGTTGTCTAATTATGTTTACTTTTTGTTAAGAAATAAAAGGGAGTCACAAGGGGTCCCACCTACTTAGTTAATATTTAATAAAAGACCATTAATAATAATAATTATTATTATTACTTCCCCTAAACTAAATATTAGTTAAGTTTTAGTTAACTTAACTAAATGAGGTAGTTGAACTACTTCAACTAATTTGGAATGCATAATATCCAAATGAGATGGAAGAACAAGGGGAGAATAGAAGGAGAAAGCACACTAAGGTTTGCTCTTGAGTTTTATTGAGATCGTTCAGTTTTCATTCATTCTTCAAATTATTAAAGTCCTAATTATCTTTTTTGACAGCAGGGTCCTATTGTAGACAGCAAGGTTCAAAGCTTAACCATATCATTCAAATGTATGTTTCAGAGGTGTTCATCTATATTTGATAGTCTGTGTAGACTTGTCTATTTATGAATTGAGTTTCATGAATGATAAAGGATATTGTATAGAGTCAAGTGGGCAACAGTCTGTGGCAAGTTGATCCATATTTTTAAACTTCAATTTTCACCTATTGCCAGAGTCCTTTTGTATGGTTTTCATCGGGGATTTATAAGTTTGACCTTGGTCCATGCCCCCATGGGGATTTTTTTAAGAGAATGATACTTTTTATTTCTTGGAATCAAATAAAGTGATTTCTATTATGTCTCATTTGTGTTAATCTATGACTTGGTACTTTTTCTTTTGATCTCCACATTTACTTTCTGCAATCTGTTATATTTAGAAAATTACATAAAATAGTTATATTTTGCAATAATCTTTTATTTTAAAAATTTATCCTAAGCCCTTGTAATTAATACTTGTGGATTGGGAAATACATTTTGAGGCTATAAACATAGGGTAATATTCCCGACTATCTTGCCTTAGCCAAGCAAGATTCGAAAATGCTTGAGTAAGATAAACTCATATATTTTCCTCAACATTTATTTGGCGACCATACTGGGGAGATCTTCCATATCTCTCTAGTTGATTGTATGTTTGATTATCATTGAATATATTTATAATTTTGTTTTTGATACTTTGATTGTTTCTTTTCTTCATGACTATACATGTTGCAAGGCAGCCCAATATTGAGCTTGGTCTTAAATATCAGACCAGCATTGCTTTAACCTCGTTTAATACCATCTTAGAGACCACTAATACCCAAGTTGAGCTTGAACACTCATGGGAAGTGATTGAAAAAGACATAAGTGTCCGAGAACATTGGGAAGCTAGGCAAGGACATCCTAGGAATCAACCATAGCTTTTCCTTTTCCTGAAGTTTTGATCTTCTTTTCATGTCCTTAAACCCTCACATCTCTAGGAGAAGAAGAGGTTTATCACCTGAGATCAACCCTATTGTTGAAATAGGAAGAAGAAATGTTGTTTTGTCCACCCAAAAAAGTACTCTAAGGAGAACTTTGTCTGATTCATCTAGTTCACCTCTCTCTCCCCCACTTATCATTCACAAGATGGCATCTAATGGTGGATCTGGTGGCACTAGAGGTGCTTCTTCATCTCAAGCTTCAACATCGTTAGTGATTGGAAGATTGTATAGTCATCAAGTCCCTTTCCAATCTACTACAAACCCCTCCAAAGTCATAAAAAAGTATGGGCTTTTTCAGTTTGAAGAAGATTCTACAACTACTATGTGGCATGTTTCCTCCCCTCTTAACCTAGAACCTGCTACTGGTCCACTTCCTAAATTCAAAGAGCATCTCCCTAGGTTTTCAAGGAATAAAACGGTCACTACGAATGAACATTTGGTGTCATTTTCTAATGCATGTCATAACATAGGAGCCGATGACAATGACACTTGTATGTGCTTATTTGTTAATTCCCTTGAAGGGAAGGCAGGGATCGATTTTTTTGATCTTCCTCCCAAGATTCTTTCCACTTTGGAGGAGTTAGTCTATTGGTTCAATTCTACCTATGGGCAGTCCAAAATCCCAACCAAGAAGTTACAGGAGTACAATAACATCGCTTATAAAGATGGTGAAACTATCAAGTCCTTCAACTTGTGTTTCACCAAATTATATAACCAAATTCTTGAACTCATTCACCCTCGGAACCAAGTCACTTTCATGCATTATTATAATGCTCTACCTTCCCCCTACCGTCATAGGCTTGAGGAAAAATCCATTGATAACCTTGGTTCCACTTTGCATACTTGTTTAGAGTATGAAGAACAACTTGAAAGAACATGTCTTCCTAAGGGAGACTTGGTTAAATAGACGGACATGTCCGCCCTCTTGCAGCTTTTACAAGACATGAATAATCGAATGATATCATATGAGCGAAAACAAAATGCCCCCTCACTTACCCCTAGCGCTTCATCTTCTTCTTCACCACCCTTTAAGAATCCTAATGAAAATAAATTTCAACCTAAAGCCATCATGCCTCGTATTTGGTGTAACTTTTGCGAGGAACACCATGAGGAAAGTACGTGTGAGGTAAAGAAGAGTCTCAAAGATAAAATATTTGGTAAAATCCGTGAAACTACTATTGTTGTCCTAGGTTTTGCAGAGCCAGAGGATGTTATGATCATAAATACTAGGAATAAATCATATGCTCTGAAAGGTAAATATGATCCTCCTCACACTTCTTCTATCCCAAGCTCATCTTCATCAGTTGTTACTTTTCAGGTTTCTAAGGCTCCTGACAGTCAAGGAACTACCTCTCCTCTTCCCTCTTCCAAATACAATATTCTCAATCAATTGGCCAATAGTAAAGTTGATTCTACTCTCCTGGGCATGGTTGTCATCTATGAGCAACAAAGGCATCTGAACATTTTCATGGAAGGAAAAGATTCCATTGTAGCCAACCTCTCTTAAGAGGTAGATGAAGAGTATTCAATTGTAAATAAAGTAGGTGTACATAAATTTAGACACCCCGTAAAAAAACCCTCGTTTTTATTTCTATAAATATTATGGACAAAATAACCCATTGTTGTCTCATTGACGACGGTTCAGGACCAAGTGCGATGTCGAAGATTATTATGGAAGAGCTAGGCTTGTCTTGTACAAATGAAAATGCCAAGAGCATTCTCTCTTATAATAGTTTACAACAAATGACCATAGGTGAAATCAAGGATGTGACCTTGGTTTTCTGCACACATCCTGAAATAAGGACAACCCATAATTTTCAGGTAATCAATATGTCAGTGAGTAATTACTCGATCATCTTAGGAAGAGATAGGAAATCTATGATGGTTCTATGAAATTGGAAGGGGGAATAAACTTGGTTCGTTTCCTCACCTATTTCTTGGTCCCTCCTCCTTCCCATGCCTGACTTGGTCCATGTCCAGTCAAGTGATAGGAATTGTGGAGGTGGTTGTAGTAGTTTTATTGATTGATGTCGGTGTATTTGGACTTCGTCCGGTGTGGTTCTTTTACTATTATCCCTATCACTTCTTTTCAATTTATCTATTCCAAGCGGTCTTCGATCATCCTTCCCTGGAATTGTCAATATGTTCTCATATCTCTCACTTGACGGGGCACACTTATCTATTCCTTGGAATGGTAAAAACATCATAGTCTTGAGAGATGGAATAATATCACCTTATATAGAAATCATTCCATATCCTAATGTAAATTATATCAAGAAGGACCTAGGAGTGTATTCCATCTTTGCAGATGAGGACAACACTACCTTGGAACAAATTGACATAGAGGATGGGATGTTGCATATGCACTTTGATGGTTCATGCTCCAATGAAGGAAACAGAGCTGGTATTATCTTGTACTCTAGTGTGGGTAAAATTCATAACTTTTCCTATAGGTTAGATTTTTCTTGCACTAACAATGTCACCGAATTTGAATCGTTTCTGCTAGGCATTGAAAATGCCTATAATTTAGGTTGTGGTCACCTTACAATTTTTGGGGATTCCGAACTTGTTGTAAACCTTGTATGTAAGATATATTCTCCTAGAAACAAGTTAATGAAACATCACACCCAAATTGTTTGGGAACTTATCTCAAACTTGCTATCTTTCAACATCACTCATGCTAAAAGGGAATTGAACTCAATGGCTGACAAGCTAGTTGTTTTTGCAGCCTCTCCGACTCGAAAACTTCTGCCAAAAAGACCTGATTGCACCTTTCAATATTTGTATTGTCTACATATCCTTGACAATGTAGAGTCATGGCAGGTATTCACTAGTGATAAGAGCATCTGTGCTTTCATTCGAAATGAACCTTATAAACCTAAGGAAATTATATCAATGGAAGATAACAAAATTCTGAAGGGCTTGACTCCTCTAGAAAGTTCACTTTCATCGAGTGATGTAGGCAATAAAGAAAAACTTAAAGAAGAGGAGTCAAAAAGGAAAGTGGGTGAAACCATTTCCTTGAACATTGGAACACCCAAGTGTCCAAAGAATGTTAAAATAGGTGCCCAATGTCCTGATGAGGAAAAATTGAAGTTCACTAAGTAGCTTGGTAAATTTCAAGATGTTTTTGCTTGGTCTTATAAGGATCTTCATGGTTTTGATCGTGCTCTTATACAGCATGTCATTCCTATCAAGGAGGTCATAAAACCGGTTAGGCAAAAAACAAAGACCTATTAACCATGCACTGGAAGCAACTATTCGAAAGGAGTTGGAAAAACTCTTGAAGGCTGGGATAATTTTCCTTGTTAAGTATTCTGAGTGGGTTTCTAATTTGGTTCTCGTTCGGAAAGAAATTGGTCATATTAGATTATGCAATGATTTTCATGCATTGAATAGGGCCAGTATTAAAGACCATTTTCCTCTCCCTAATATGGAAATGATTTTGTAACAAGTTGCAAGGTCACAGATGATGTCCTTACTTGACGGTCTTTCTGGTTACAATCAAATCAAGGTAAAAATGACAGATAAATATAAAACCACTTTTATTACACGTTGGGAAACGTTTGTTTATGAACATATTCCTTTTGTCTTATCTAATGAAGGTGTGACTTTTCAAAGAGCTATGAAAATAGATTTTGATGATTTGATCGACAAAATTATTCAGATTTATCTTGATGACTTAACTGTGTATTATAAAAACCAATCAGATCATTTCGGTCATCTTAGAAATATTCTCATGCGATGCAAGAAATTTAGCATTTCTTTAAATCCTTCTAAGTCTATTTTCAGAGTTACCAAGGGAAATATTCTTGGGCACATTGTCTCTGATTCAAGAATAAGCATAGATCTGGAAAGGGTTGTTTCTATCCTAAATCTTCTTGCTCCTACTTCCAAAAAGGAGGTTCAAGCCTTTATTGGTGTTATCAACTTTGTTTGTAGGTTTGTTCCTGATTTTTCTATAATGGTCAAGCCAATTCATAATATTCTTAAGAAAGATTTCCCATTTTCTTGGACAGATGATGTCGAAAATGCTTTCATAGGGATCAAGAAGGAAATCAGTTCCGCACTGGTTTTGGTGAAGCCATATTTTGAGAAGGAATTTATGATATATACTAATTCCACAGAGGAAGTAGTTTATGTTATCCTCATGCAATGTGATGACCAAGTTAATGAAAAACCAGTGGCTTACATGAGTCAAATCTTGTCAGATGATGAGTTTAAATATAATTTTATTGAAAAGTGTGCTTTCACTCTTGTTACAGTTTTTGAAAAAAATTTCCACTTCATGTGTCAAGTGAAGAGTTGTTTATTGTTTATCGCCTAGCCGCGCCTGCGCCCTCCCGTCTGCTCCTCATGGCGTCTGGAGGTGGCCCTGAGGCCCCTCCCCCCCTTCCCCCTGAAGTCGCGGCCTTCAAGGCCCTGGTCTCTGCCTCTGGTAAACGCCCAGTCTCTGGCCCGCAGCAGAAATTTGTAAAAAAACTGGACAGTATTCCCAAGGTTGCTCTGCCTGAGGAAGAAATATGCAGATCAGCTCTGAACCTTGCAGAGAACGGCCTGATCGGTCAGTTCACCG
>ML809097.1:79214-99929 GCA_009831015.1 Picea engelmannii | reverse complement strand
TGCTTTTAAAATTATCAGGAAAGGGTACTATTGGCCTTCAATTTTTCGTGATTCTTATATTTTTTGAAGATCTTGTGACAAGTGCTAGAAGTTTTCTGGGAAAGAACGTCTTTCTGCTATGCCTTTACAACATGTCCCCCCTGACTTTCCTTTTTCAAAATGGGGTTTGGACTTTATTGGTCCTATTAATCCTTCATCTTTAGTAGGGAAATTTTTTATCTTGACATCCACAGACTATTTTACGAAATGGACTGAAGTTGTCCCACTTAAGCATTCGCAGGATGAGAAGGTGATTTCTTTCCTTGAGACTAATATTTTTTCAAGATTTGGTCTTCCTTTGTAAATTATTACAGACAATGGTCCTACTTTTATTTCTGCTAAGCTGGCCTAGTTTTTAGCTAAATTGGGGGTTAAACATTTTACCTCATTAGCTCATTATCCCCAAGGAAATGGGCAGGTCAAGTCTACCAACAAGAATCTGGTAAGAATTATCAAGAGGCTCATTGAATATAAGCATCGTCAATGGAACACTCTCCTCACTTATGCCCTTTTGGCAGATCGCACTGCCACCAAGGTGAGCACTGGTTGCACTCCTTTCCATCTTTTTTATGGTCAAGAATACATTCTGCCTATCGATGTGGAACTTTCTTCTCTAAGGTTGATAATACATGTTGATGAATTAAATTCTTTTGATGTCTCTCAAAGAATGAATGCACTTTTGGCTTTAGAGGAGCAAAGGTCGTTTGCCTTGGATAATATAAAGAGAAGACAACAAACTGTTAAAAGATATTTCAATAAAAGTGTCAAGGCTGTTAAATTTAAGTTTAATGAAAAGGTATCGTTGTGGGATTCATCTCATATAGATATTGGAAGGCATTCAAAGTTCCAAAAGTTATGGTTGTGTCCTTTTAAGGTCGTTTTTGTCCTGGACGCAAATTCCTATATCCTAAAGGACTTGAAAGAGTGATTGTTTTCCTATAGCACTAACGGTTCCCACTTAAAACACTATGTGGAACCAACTTGAAGGTTTAAATGTTGTATGGAAATTTTTTTGTATTATAGTTTGTTTTACTTGCTTTGATTTTACATTTTTGTTATTTCATTTCTGTTGTTTTTATTTCAATTGTTTAATTTATGCTATGTCATTTCTTATTATTTTGTTTCATTTATTTGACTTCATTTCTTGTCAAAAAAAAATGTTGGATCAGTTTTTCCATAGCGATGTTATTCTGCAAAGTATTGTTAATCAATAACAATCAGTTTACACGGTTGTTTTTCCTTTTCTTCCATCCACTCCAAGATTCAAAAGAGAATACCAGAAGATTTTTCTTCTTGAAGTCAAGAATTTTTTTACTATTATTAATCAAATGATTATGCTTACAGGGATAAACCCCCTCATACTTAACACTTTCCATGATTTATTCCCAAAATCCCAGTCATTTTTCCCTTAAAACCGCTCACTTCCCCATGTTGCATAATCATTATGATGTATATTTTTTTGATCTAATGGTTACTTGGTCTGTAAAACTAGGAAATCTGAGTTCTTAATCTGTTGGAAATAGATTTCCCTTTGGAGTCGCCAGTTTGTTGACGATTAAAATCGCAACGATGAATTCTACCTGCAAAGGATTGCTAGTCTCTATTATTTATTATGATAATAATAAATAACTAGTAGTTGGGACCCTCTTGTAGACTAGAAGTGCAAGGATAGACATGTTATGCTTATATGTTGCTTCTATAATGATGTTTCCTACACATTCCTATACATTTGATGATGCATTATTGGTTTCATTTGATATGGAAAATGGGTGGTTGATGCATTGTTGCTAAATGTTGTTGATATTCACTTGTGATACAAGGCAGTGCCATGGGTATGAGGATTATGTTGTTTACAGGTGTTATGTTATGTTATGTTATAACATTGATTAATAAACATAAATGATTTATGAAAAAGATAATAAAATGGGAGCTAGCTCAAAACATAAAGGAAAAACTATGGATAAGTTCTAAAGCTATGAAAAAATGATTATATATAAACCTTATGACAAATGTGAAATGGTGGACCTAGCTACTAAACTATGTCTTTTGGTTAAAGGATTGTGCAATTTTTATTAAAGATTTATATGGAGGCACATATGGTAATGCTAACGTATGGTGGTGACATGTTTCGGGTGGTGCACTATACAATATATATGGCATCAAATATTTACAATGGATATGGCATTGAATTTATGCAATGGTTATATGGTTGAATTTAATGGTTGATGGACTGGATAGTACATAAAATTGAATAGGGTCAGGTGAGGATGCGACGTGCATTTACTGCACGTCACTCCAAACCTCCCTTGAGCCCGTCACCCTAGCATAGTTTCATTTTCCTCTGTTGGTTGTGGAAGCTCCGCGATTTCAAGTTTTGGAAGGGGAAAACTCAAACCAACTCATCATTGAAGTTATTTTTCACAAGTATGGTTCTTCTCTTTCCATCCATGATGGACTCTCTGTATTATGAATCAAATGGTCTCTCAGGATTGCATGGGTTCTGTGTCTTTCTTGATTTTTCGACTGGGTATTCAATTTTGTGTATGGTGTTCTCTGTGATTATTGTGAAATGTTGGCATTTTGAAAGGAAGAAATGGGTGTTATTGATTGTAGAGTATGTGCATTGGTTATTCGTTTAAAAGAAAATGGTGGTCAGCTTCGGGTTGATTCTGGTTCTCTGTGAAATAATGTTAATAGTGCAACAAGTTTTGGGTTTTATTCACATGGGGTTTTACCACCAATCTGGGTATCAATTGTTGTCACCCTTTTCATCTCGATCGATGGTTGTGATTCATTCTCCAAGTTGCAATGCAACTATCGAGAGTGGTGTGGTTCTTTTTAGCTAAGCCCGAGCTATTGTTTGTATGGATTGTTCTTTACTGTCATTTCACCAAAAGTTTTCCACAGTCCAATATTGTTTTTCCCAGAATGTAAATGGAGGCCTGTGTATGTATCGAATGGATACAAGTTGTTCTTTGTCATTATTTTCACAAGATTTTTAATACTCGCTCCTCTCATCTCTGTTTTAATGGACGAGTGTTATTTCTGTGAGCCTCACTGTCAACTGTCAAATTTCAATTGTATTTCAAGGTTTATCAACCTCCTAAGTGTTGGGAAGAGACACGGTCTCTCTGTGTTTTGATGATTCTTTATTGTTTAAATTAACCCTCCTTTCCTCTCTGCAACAAAATTTTAGGGGCATCTGTGTGTGCCCAGGTTGTTAAGCTCGAATTGTCTTGTTTCTGCTCAGTCATTCTCTTTATGGCTCTGTCAATATAGTCGGGTTATAAGTTCAAAGAATATGGTGTTTTAAAAGAGCATGGCTCTCTATTCTTCCAAGATTATATTTGTTACATGTGGTTTTTTCTCGGTGGTAAATTCTTGAGGATGTAAAAGATTATGAGCTCTCCATGTTTTCTAAGGTCAAACAGACTTTCGTTACCTCTCTACATTTAAATTCTAAAGAGCCTGACTTGGTTGTGTTGAACCTAACTTGATTCTACTTTCCTCGGGCACCTTCCGGGGTCTGTCAAGTTTTTGGTTTACCATTTTAATGATTGTGGTAATTATAAAGGGCACGGGCTCTCTAATTTCAAGACCTTTCTTGATCGAATCTTTATGTTTCCTCACTGTGATTAATTTGTACAAGTTACCTACAACCCGAGAGTTTTTTGTTTGATTCAATATGTCTTATCCACTCATTGTTGTGCTAAATCCTAGTGCGATCATGATTCTATTTAAAGTTTCAAGGCACCTGTGTGAGTACTTGTTTCACCAAACATGATCTTGGCCCTATCAAGTTTTAAAGAGACATTTTTGTGTCGATATGGTTATGTTCTCTTCATGCATCTTATCGCTTTGTCTCTTATCAAGCGCTTCTTTGGAAGGAAGTCTGTATATATTTGATGAATGTGGATCTCAGGTTCAAAGCTACATGTTTTTGGTTAAGTAATGTTGTCAAATTAATATTGGTATCAATGATTAATTGGTTGAAGACCTGTGTGTATGATAGGTTCATCGAACATGCTCTCAATTCTGTCCAGATTTAAAAAGGGACCTGGGGGTGATTAAATCGGGCCTGATTATTGTTGATGACAATTGACTGTTGATTGACTATCTTGGGTCTATTATTATTTAGGGATGAATATTGGATATGGATAATGGAATCGATGTGAATATTATGTTATTTTAAAAAGAAGAGACCAGCATTAGAGCATGAAGTATTGTGCTTCGAATGGTTATGTTGTTACTGTGGAATTGGAAATGATTTGCATAGTCATTATATAGAATGCACAGATTGATATAAATTGAAGAATTATGGAAAATCAAATTGCTTATTGAAGACAACAAACAATTTGTATACAATTGAGGAATAGTTAAATGTTTTTGGTCTTGGAGGTGGATGCTTTTTGGATTGAAATTGAAACAGAGTTATGATTGTTGGTTGATTTAATTTATTTTATGAAGAGTATCTGTATAATTTCCTCTCATTTTCTCACTTTTTCGCTCATTATAAATCCACTCACGATCCCAAATTCATTTTGCATGCCCTGTTCACTAAAATAAAATTAAAACTCTGTATGATAGTGATAGAAAATGACACAACGATAGATGGCAGCTGATATATTTTGGTGTTGTTTGCACAATCAATTATTTAATGAATTATCGAGAAGCAATCGTGTTCTTACTCCCTGTCATGATATCACTTTTTCGCTTATTACAATCCCCCCAGATATCCCATGAACCCTATTTCACCCCATGCTCATTTGACAATTATTAAATAAATTTTATGGATTGGATTGCATGGGTCTTATGTTAATTTCTTAGCCAAACTTTGTTTCATATTAAGAGAATGTCATGTATGGTCTATTAAGAGCTAGTTGCTAATAATTGTTGCATACAAGATGAGCTTCTTCAGCAGAGGAAGTCATGACCGAAACAATAGGGGCAGAGGAAACTAGAACAGAGGGCCTAAAAGGCCCAGATTCTCAATACATTTTGATGTCGATCCTTAGGAGTTGAACCATCTTTTTCAAGCTAGATTTTTCAATTGGATTGGACAAGGGATAGTCCATCCTAGACTAGAGAGGTCTCCCTTCCAACCCCAAAATGTTTATGGTATCCATGTGCCTCCTCGTGTATCTTTGCAACCAGAAGTTCCCGAGAATGATGGATGGCACGAGATTGTTCATCCAGCAATCTCCCACCATCGTGGTTGGACAAATTTGTCATTACCTCCTCCTCCTCCACATGTAAACCCAAATGTTCAAATTTATCCTGCACACTCACCTACACAGTCCTCCCATGCAAGCAAATGAGTCAAAACCGACGCTCACCATGTGCATGAAAAAGGTAAAGGTGTTGTTTCTCCCTCCTCTCCTTCAATTGACTCAGCCAAGTTAGTGTCTTCCCATATGCACTTGAGGGATGACTTCTCCTATGTCCATAGTGAGATCAAGCCTCAAAGTTCCACCCAACATAAGGCTATTTCTAGGAAGTCCAAAGGAGACAACAGTGACAAAGGAAGAATTGCCTCTCAAAGTGGAAAATATGGATTTTGATTATGTTTTTATAATTGATTTATTGAGGAAAGTGGACTGCAAAAAGTTTTGGATAACAAACTATTTTGAGGATATTGTAGATATTTACATGTTTTGGATATAATTTGAAATATTTCTGATATTTAAATTTCAAATTATGGAAATAATTATGGGAGACACAAGGAGGCATGTGTTTAATTGGTTGTCTAATTATGTTTAATTTTGTTAAGAAATAAAAGGGAGTCACAAGGGGGCCCACCTACTTAGTTATTATTTAATAAAAGACTCTCAATTATTATTATTACTATTACTTCCCCTAAACTAAGGATTATTTAAGTTTTAGTTAACTTAACTAAATGAGGTAGTTGAACTACTTCAACTAATTTGGAATGCATAAAAGCCAAATGAGAAGGAAGAACAAGGGGAGAATAGAAGGAGAAATCATACTAAGGTTTTCTCTTGAGTTTTACTGAGATAGTTTAGTTTTAATTCATTCTTCAAATTATTAAAGGCCTAATTCTCTTTTTTCACAACAGGGTCCTATTGTAGACAACAAGGTTCAAAGCTGAACCATATCATTCAGATGCTTGTTTTAGAGGTGTTGACCTATCTTTGATATTCTATGTAGACTTGTCTTTTTATGAATCGAGTTTCATGACTGATAAAGGATATTGTGCAGAGTAAAGTGGGCAGTAGTCTGTGGCAAGTTGATTCAGATTTTTAAAGTTTAGTTTTTACTTCTTGTCAGAGTCATTTTGTATGGTTTTCATCAGGGATTTATAAGTTTGACCTTGGTCCATGCCCCCATGGGGATTTTTGTAAGAGAATGATACTTTTGATTTCTTGGAATGAAATAAAGTAATTGTTATTCTGTCTCATTTTTGTTAATCTATGACTTGGTATTTTTTCTTTTGATCTCCACATTTACTTTTTGCAATCTGTTATATTCATAAAATTACATAAAAATGTTATATTTTGCAACAATCTTTTATTTTAAAAAATCAGCCTAAGCCCTTGTAATTAATACTTGTGGATTGGGAAATACATTTTGAGGCTATAAACATAGGGTAATATTCCCGACTATCTTGTCTTAGCCAAGCAAGATTCGAAAATGCTTGAGTAAGATAAAATCATATCTTTTCTTCAACATTTATATGGCGACCATACCGGGGAGATCTTTCATATCTCTCTGGTTGATTGTATGCTTGATTATCATTGAATATATTTATAATTCTGTTTTTTATCCTTTGACTGTTTCTTTTCTTCAAGATTGTATATGTTGCAAGGCAACCCAATATTGAGCCTGGTCTTAAATATCATACCAGACTTGTTTTAACCTTGTTTAATACCATCTTAGAGACCTCTAATACCTCAATTGAGTTTGAACACTCATGGGCAGTGATTGAACAAGACATAAGTGTCTGAGAACGTTGGGAAGCTAGGCAAAGAAAACCTAGGAATCAGCCATAGCTTTTATTTTTCCTGAAGTTTTGATCTTATTTTCATGTCCTTAAACCCTCGCATCTCTAGAAGATGAAGAGGTTTATCACCTAAGATCAACCCTATTGTTTAAATAGGAAGAAGAAACGTTGTTTTTCCAGCCCAACAAAGTACTCTAAGGAGAAATTTGTTTGATTCAGCTAGTTCACCTCTCTCTCCCATACCTATCATTCAAAAGATGGCGTCTAGTGATGGATCTGGTGGCACTGGAGGTGTTTCTTCATCTCAACCTTCATCATCGTCACTGAATGGAAGCTTGTATAGTCATAAATTCCCTGTCCAATATACTACAAACCCCGCCAAAGTCATAAAAAAGTATGGGCTTTTTCAGTTTTAAGAAGATGCTACAACTACTCTATGGCATGCTTCCTCCCTTCTAAACCTAACACCTTCTACTCATCCACTTTCTAAATTCAAAGAGCATCTCCCTAGGTTTTCAAGAAATAACACGGTCACTACAAATGAACATTTGTTGGCATTTTTTAATGCTTGTCAACATAGGAGCCAATGACAATGACACTTGTATGTGCTTATTTGTTAATTCCCTTGAAGGGAAGGCAGGGGTCGATTTCTTTGATCTTCCTCACGAGATTCTTTCCACTTGGGAGGAGTTAGTCTATTGGTTCAAGTCTACCTATGGGCAGTCCAAAAGCCCAACCAAGTAGTTACGGGAGTACAATAACATCGCTTATAAAGACGGTGAAACTATCAAGTCTTTCAACTTGTGTTTCACTAAATTATATAACCAAATTCCTGAACTCATTCGCCCTCAGAACCAAACCGCTTTCACACATTATTATAATGCTCTACCTTCCCCCTACCATCATAGGCTTGAGGAAAATGCCATTGATAATCTTGGTTCCGCTTTGCATACTTGTTTAGAGTATGAAGAATAGCTTGAAAGAACAAGTGTTCCTAAGGGAGACTCAGTTAAACAGACGGACATGTCCACCCTCTTGCAACTTGTACAAGATATGAATAATCGAATGATAGCATATGAGCGAAAAGGAAATGTCCCTCACTTACTACTGGGGATTCATCTTCTTCTTCACCACCCTTTAAGAATCCTAATGAAAATAAGTTTCAACCTAAATCTATCATGCCTCATAGTTGGTGTAAATTTTGCGAGGAACACCATGAGGAAATTACGTGTGAGGTAAAGAAGAGTTCCAGAGATAAAATCTTTGGTAAATATGATCTGAAAGGTAAATATGATCCTCCTCGCACTTCTTCTAGCCCAAGATCATCTTCACCAGATGCTACTGTTCAGGTTTCTAAGGCTCCTGACAGTCAAGGAACTACCTCCCCTCTTCCCTCTCCCAAATACAATATTCTCAATCAATTGGCCAATATTAAATTTGATGCTACTCTCCTCGACATAATTGTCTTCCCTGAGCAACAAAAGTATCTGGAAAATTTCATGGAAGGAAAAGCTTCCATTGTAGCCAACCTCTCTGAAGAGGTAGATGAAGAGGATTCAACTGTAAATAAAGTAGGTGTACATAACTTTAGACGCCTTGTAAAAAAAAACTTGTTTTTAATTTATGTAAATATTATGGACAAAATAGCCCATTGTTCTCTCATTTATGGCAGTTCGGGCCCAAGTCTAATGTCGAAGATTATTATGGAAGAGCTAGGCTTGTCTTATACAAATGAAAATTCCAGGAGCATGATCTCTTATAATAGTTTAAAACAAACGACCATAGGTGAAATCAAGGATGTCACCTTTGTTTTGTGTGTGCATCCTGAAATAAGGACAACCCTTAATAATCAGGTAATCGATATGTCAGTGAGTAATTACTCGATCATCTTAGGAAGAGATTGGCAAGCTATCATGGGTGGATATCTCTCACTCGACGAGACACACTTATCGGTTCCTCGGAATGCTAAGAACATCATAGTCCTGAGAGAGGGAAGAATATCACCTTATATAGAAAGCATTCCACAGCGTAATGTAAATTATATCTAGGAGGACCTAGGAGTGCATTCCATATTTGCAGATGAGGAAAACAATACCTGGAACAAATCGACATAGAGGATGATATGTGGCATATGAATTTTGATAGTTCATGCTCCAATGAAGGAAACAGAGCGGGTATTATATTCTACTCTCCTATGGGTAAAATTCATAACTTTTCCTATAGGTTAAAGTTTGCTTGCACTAACAACATCACTGAATTTGAAGCGTTGTTGTTAGGCATTGAGAATGCCTATAATTTAGGTTGTGGTCACCTTATAGTTTTTGGGGATTATGAACTTGCTGTAAACCTTGTACGTAAGATATATTCTCCTAGAAAAAAGTTAATGAAACGTTACACCCAAACTGTTTGGGCACTTATCTCGAACTTTCTATCTTTCAACATCACTCATGTTAAAAGGGAATTGAACTCAATGGATGACTGGTTAGTTGTTTTTGTAGCCTCTCTGAATCGGCAACTTCTGCCACAAAGACCTGATTGCACCTTTCAATATCTATATCGTCCACATATCCTTGAAAATGTAGAGTCATGGAAGGTCTTCACTAGTTATGAGAGAATATGTGTTTTCATTCAAAATGAACCTTATAAGCCTAAGGAAATTATATCAATGGGAGATAACAAAATTCTGAAGGGCTTGACTACTCTAGAAAGTTCATTTTCATCGAGTGATGTAGGAAACAAAGAAAAACATAAAGAAGAGTAGTCGAAAAGGAAAGTGGGTGAAACCATTTCCTTGAACATTGGAACACAAGAGTGTCCAAAGAATGTTAAAATAGGTGCCCAATGTTTTGATAAGGAAAAATTGAAGTTCACTAAGTTGCTTGGTGAATTTCAAGATATTTTTGCTTGGTTTTATGAGGCTCTTCGTGGTTTTGATCCTGCTCTTATATAGCGTTCCATTCCTATCAAGGAGGGCATAAAACCGGTTAGACAAAAACAAAGACCTATTAACCTTGCACTAGAAGCAACTATTCGAAAAGAGTTGGAAAAACTCTTGAAGACTGGGATAATTTTCTCTGTTAAGTATTATGAGTGGGTTTCTAATTTGGTTCTCATTCGGAAAGCAACTAGTCAGATTATATTATGCGTTGATTTTCGTGCATTGAATAGAGCCAGTATTAAAGACCATTTTTCTCTCCCTAATATGGAAATGATTTTGCAGCAAATTGCAAGGTCACAGATGATGTCCTTACTTGACGGTTTTTCTAGTTACAATCAAATCAAGTTAAAAAGCACATATAAATATAAAACCACTTTTATTACACGTTGAGGCACTTTTAATTATGAATGTATGCCTTTTGTATTATCTAATGCAGGTGCCACTTTTCAAAGAGTTATGCAAATAGCTTTTGACGATTTAATCAGCAAAATTATTCGGATTTATCTTGATGACTTTAGTGTGTATTCTAAAAACCGATCATATCATTTCGGTCATCTTAGAAAGTTTCTCATGTGATGCGGGAAATTTGGCATTCATTTAAATCCTTCTAGGTCTATTTTCGGCATTACCAAGGGCAATCTCCTTGGGCACATTGTCTCTGGTTCAAGAATAAGCATAGATCTTGAAAGGATTGTTGATATCCTAAATTTTCCAACTCCTACTTCCAAAAAGGAGGTTCAAACCTTTATGGGTGTTATCAACTTTGTCTGTAGGTTTGTTCCTGATTTTGTTGTAATGGTGAAGCCAATTCATAATCTTCTTAAGCAAGATCACTCTTTTTCTTGGACAAATGATGTCGAAAATGCTTTCGTAGGGATCAAGAAGGTAATCAATTCCGCACCGGTTTTGGCGAAGCCGTATTTTGAGAAGGAATTTATGATATATACTAATGCCACAGAGGAAGCATTTTCTGTTATCCTCATGCAATGTGATGACCAAGTTAATGAAAAAACAGTGGCTTACATGAGTCAAATCTTGTCAGATGACGAGTTTAAATATTCTTTTATTGAAAATCATGCTTTCACTCTTGTTAAAGTTGTTGAAAAATTATGTCACTTCATAATAGGTAAGCATACGCTGGTAAAAGTCCATTTTCTTGCTGTCAAGTTTTTACTATCACAGACTTATCTTTCAGGGAAGCTTGCACACTGGCTTTCCAATATTTAGGAGCATGATATAACCATCATGACTTCTAAAACTATCAAGGGACGTGACTTATCCCTTCACTTAGCTCAGCATGTTGAAACAAGTGAAGAAATGGATGAACAAGATAGCTCTCTACCAACACTGTTTTACATTGATAATCAAATACTTTCGGTGGTTGATCATCCTTGGTATAAAGATATGGTTTATTACTTTCAAAATCAAATATGTCCAGATAACCTAGATACCCATCAAAGAAGAAGGCTATGTCTCGAATCTTCTAGATACATCATTAGATGAGACTTTTTTTTTAGGAGATATGTCGATGGTATGTTACTTCGTTGTGTGAACAATGATGAAGCACATAGATTGTTACAAGACACTCATGATTCTTCAAATTCTGTTATTCATGTAGGAGGTCACTTTTCTGCTAAAACTATTGCTTTTAAAATTATTAGGAAAGGGTACTATTGGCCTTCAATTTTTCATGATTCCTATATTTTTTCAAGATTTTGTGATAAGTGCTAGAAGTTTGTTGGGAAAGAACATCTTTCTTCTATGCCTTTAGAACTTGTCCTCCCTAACTTTCCTTTTACAAAATGGGTTTTGGACTTTATTGGTCCTATTAATCCTCCATCTTCAGCAGGGCAATTTTTTATCTTGACAACCACAAACTATTTTACGAAATGGAATGATGTTGTCCCACTAAGAATTCGCAGGATGAGCAAGTGATTTATTTCCTTGAGACTAATATTTTTTCCATATTTGGTCTTCCTTTGGAAATTATTACAGACAATGGTCCCACTTTTATTTATGTTAAGTTGACCCAGTTTTTAGCTAAATTGGGGGTTAAAAATTTTACCTCATGAGCTTATTATCCCCAAGGAAATGGGCAGGTCGAGTCTACCAACAAGAATATGGTAAGAATTATCAAGAGGCTCATTGAAAATATGCCTCGTCAATGGAACACTCTCCTCACTTACGCCCTTTGGGAAGATTGCACTACCACCAAGGTGAGCATTGGTTGCACTCCTTTCTAGCTTGTTTATGGTCAAGAAGCCATTCTGCCTACCGAGATGAAAGTTTCTTCTCTAAGGTTGATGCTACAGGTTGAAGAATTAAATTCTTCTGATGTCTCTCAAAGAATGAATGCAATTTTGGATTTAGAGGAGCAAAGGACGTTTTCCTTGGATAATATAAAGAGAAGAAAGCAAACTATTAAAAGATATTTCAATAAAAGTGTCAAGGTTGTCAAATTTAAGGTTAATGAAAATGTATTGTTGTGGATTTAGCTCATACTAAAAGAGGAAGGCATTCAAAGTTCCAAAAGTTATGGTTGGTTCCTTTTAAGGTCGCTTTTGTCCTGGGCGCAAATTCTTATATCCTAAAGGACTTGCAAGAGCGATTGTTTTCCTATAGCACTAACAGATCCCACTTAAAACACTATGTGGAACCAACTTGAAGGTTTAAATGTTGTATGGAATTTTTTTTGTATTATACTTTGTTTTATTTGCTTTAATTTTACATTTCTAGTATTTCATTTCTGTTGTTTTCATTTCAGCTGTTTAATTTCTGCCATGTCATTTCTTGATATTTTGTTTCTTTTATTTGACTTCATTTCTTGTCAAAATAAAATGTTGGATCAGTTTTTCCACATCGACGCTATTCTGCAAAGTATTGTTAATCAATAACAATCAGGTTACACAGTTTTCATGATGTTCCCCTTGAAAGCATCATTGAAATTGTTATCTGCTTCAACTGTAGTTATATAAGATAGTTGGTTTTATCCCTTTTTTTCTTTCATTTTCTTCCATCCACTCCAAGATTCAAAAGAGCATACCAAAAGATTTTTCTCCTTGAATTCAAGAATGTTTTTACTATGATTAATCGAATGATTATGCTTACAGGGATAAACCCCCCCATACTTAACACTTTCCATGAGTTATTCCCAAAATCTCAGTCATTTTTCCCTCAAAACCGCTCACTTCCCCCTGTTGCATAATCATTTTGATGTATATTTTCCTAATCTAATGGTTGCTTGGTATACGAAACTAAACAATCTAAGTTCTTAATCTATTGGAAACAGATTTTCCTGTGGAGTCGCCAGTTTGTTGACGATTAAAATCACAACGATGAATTATGCCCACAAAGGATTGATAACCTCTATTATTTATTATGATAATAATAATTAACTAGTAGGTGGGACCCTCTTGTAAACTAGAGGCGCAAGGATAGACATGTTACGCTTATATGTTGTTGCTTTTATGATGTTTCCTACACAGTCCTATACAATTGATGATGCAGTCTTGGTTTCATTTGATATGACAAATGGGTGGTTGATGCATTGTTGTTAAATATTATTGATATTCACTTGAGATACAAGACAGTGCCATGGGTATGAGGATTATGTTGTTTACAGGTGCTATGTTATGTTATGTTATGTTATGTTATAACATTGATTAATAATCCATATATGATTTATGAAAAAGATAATAAAATGGGAGCTAGCTCAAAACAAAAAGGAAAAACTATGGATAAGTTCTAAAGCTATGGCAAAAAGATTATATATAAACCTTCTGACAAATGTGAAATGGTGGACCTAGCTACTATACTATGTGTTTTGGTTAAAGGATTATGCAATTTTTATTAAAGAGTTATATGGAGGAACATATGGTAATGTTAATGTATGGTGGTGACATGTTTCGGGTGGCGCACTATCAAATAAATATGGCATCGAATCTTTACGATGGATATGGCATTGAATTTATGTAATGCTTATATGGTTGAATTTAATGGTTGATGTGCTGGCTAGTACGCAAAATTGAATAGGGCCAGGTGAGGAAGCAACGTGCATTTACTGCACGTCCCTCCAAACCTCCCTTGAGCCCGTCACCCTAGCATAGTTGAATTTTTCTCTGTTGGTTGTGGAAGCTCCACGATTTCAGGTTTTCGAAGGGGAAAACTCAAATCAGCTTGTCATTGAAGTGATTTTTCACAAGTATGGTTCTTCTCTTTCCATCCATGATGGACTCTCTATATTATGAATCAAATGGTCGCTCAGGATTGCATGGGTTCTTTGTCTTTCTTAAATTTTCGACTAGATATTCAATGTTGTGTATGGTGTTCTCTGTGATTACTGTGAAATGTTGTCATTTTGAAAGGAAGAAATGGGTGTTATTGATTGTAGAGTCTACGCATTGGTTATTGGTTTAAAAGAAAATTTTGTTCATCTTGGGATTGATTCAGATTCTCTGTGAAATCATGTCAATAGTGCAACAAGTTTTGATTTTTATTCGCATGGGGTTTTACCACCAATCTGGGTATTAGTTGTTGTCACTCTTTTTGTCTCAGTCGATGGTTGTGATTCATTCTCCAGGTTGCAATGCAACTGTTGACGGTGGTGTGGTTATTTTTGGCTAAGCCTGAGCTATTGTTTGTATGGATTATTCTTTACTGTCATTTCACCGAAAGTTTTCCACAGTCCAATCTTGTTTTTCCCATAATGTAAATATAGGCTTGTGTATGTATCGAATGGATACAGGTTGTGCTCTGTCATTTTTTTCACAAGATTTTTAATACTCACTCTTTTCATCTCTGTTTTCATGGACGAATGTTATGTCTGTGATCCTCACTATCAACTGTCAATTGTATTTCAAAGGTTATCGACCTCCTGGGTGTTGGGAAGAGACACGGTCTCTCTGTGTTTTGAGGATTCTTCATTGTTTAAATTAACCCTCGTTTCCTCTCTGCAATAAAATTTCAGAGGCATCTATGTGTGCTCGGGTTGTTAAGATCGAATTATCTTGTTTCTGCTCGGGCATTCTCTTTATGGCTCTGTAAATATAGTGGGGTTATATGTTGAAAGACTGTGGTGCTTTAAAAGAGCATGGATCTCTATTCTTCCAAGATTATATTTGTTACTTGTGGTTGCTTCTCGGTGGTAAATTCTTGAGGAGATAAAAGATTATGAGCTTTCTGTTTTTTCTAAGGTCAAGCAGGCTTTCGTTACCTCTCTGCACTTAAATTCTAAAGAGCTCAACTTGGTTCTGTTGAACCCGACTTGCTTCTACTTTCCTCAGGCACCTTCTGGGGTCTGTCAAGATTTTCGTTTACCAATTTAATGATTGTGGTAATTATAAAGGGCACGGGCTCTCTAATTTCAAGACCTTTATTGATTGAATCTCTATGTTTCCTCTATGTGATTAATTTGTATGGGTTACCTACAACCCGAGAGTTTTATGTTTGATCGAATATGGCTTCTCCACTCATTGTTGTGTTAAATCCTAGCGCAATCATGATTCTATTTAAAGTTTCAAGGAACCTATGTGAGTAATTGTTTCACCAGACATGATCTTGGTCCTGTCAAGTTTTAAAGAGACACTTGTGTGTCGATATGATTCTGTTCTCTTCATGCATCTTATAGCTATGTCTTTGATCAAGCATTTCTTTGGAAGGAAGTCTGTATATGTTTGATGAATGCAGATCTCAGGTTTAGAGTACATGTGTTTGGTTAAGTATTGTTGTCGAATTAATATTGGTATCGATGATTATTTGGTTGAAGACCTATGTGTATGATAGGTTCATCGAACATGCTCTCGATTTTGTCCAGATTTAAAAAGGGACTTGGGGGTGATTAAATTGGGCTTGATAATTGTTGATGGAAATTGACTGTTGATTGAATATCCCGGGTCTATTATTATTTAGGGATGAATATTGGATATGGATAACAGAATCGTTGTGCATATTATGTTATTTTAAAAAGAAGAGACCAACATTAAAGCATGCAACACTATGGTTTGAATGGTTATTTTGTTACGGTGAAATTGGAAATTATTCGCATAGTCATTATATAGAATGCACAGATTGATATAACTTGAAGAATTCTGAAAAATTTAATTGTTTATTGAAGACAGCAAGCAATCTGTATACAATTGAGGAATAGTTAAATTTTTTTGGTCTTGGAGGTGGATGCTTTTTGGATTGAAATTGAAAAAGAGTTATGATAGTTGGTTGATTTAATTTATTTTATGAACAGTGTTAGTCTCTAATTTTTGATTTTGATTTTGTGATAAATCTTAATCCCAAAACCCTTCCTACCTACACTTCATTATCTACTTCCAGTTGATTTCGATCTTTGTTTTTAGTGTCTTATGGTTTGCATTTCAGTTTTTGAATAATTTATTTAAGTTTGAAATTGAAAGACATGGTTTTAAACGAGGTGTCACCTTATATGCCTGTTTGAACTTCACAAATTCAAATTTTGTTAAGTCATTAATAGCGCTACGGGAATAAGGCTATTCCCGTAGCGCAAAGATAATCATGCCTTGATATGCGCCTGTCACCCAGATTTCGTTATGATGACACGGATCGTGGTTTGAGAGTTCGCATGTGTCCCACAATAGCTTGGAATCATTTAGTGATTCAAACCGTTTCATAATCGGATTGCTCTGTACTCGCGAAGGACTCATTTTAAATCGCCCAATTCTCAACAATCATTATATTGAACCTGTCATTCTATGTCTGATTTTGCTGAATTTTAGGCGCAGGTATTTTCTCAGAAGAAAGTTATACACTAACAGATTGCAGGTGGCAAATTCGAAACCCGAGGGTGCTAGATACAGCATTGTGTTTTGATGGCACCAAAGAGGAGCGGACAGGTAGTCAGAATAGAACCCGAGGGTGTTGAACTTCTCGAAGTTTATCCTCAAATGGCTCAAAGGTTCATAGATGTCGGGTTGTTTGAATTCCTTACCACTTTTCAAGGTTACGATGAGCAGATCTCCATGGAGTTTGCACTGAACTTTGATGATCACGAGGTGGAGATCGGTAAGAAGTTGATGCTAGTGACATAGCAAACAATTGTTAAATCTTGCAGATTGGTTGTTGGAGGAGAAAGATGGTGGAAGAAAGAGCATGTGGTTACAGAGTTTGTAAATCAATTCCTGCTTCTAGATAAGCAAATTCTGAATTAGAAAAGGGGAGTACCTCGCAGCTGGATTAGACCTGAATGGCACACTGCTCTAATCGTTATCCACAGGTATATCACCTACGAAGGTAGATTTTCACTAGTCTATATCTAACACATTAGGATATTAATGCATTTAAATGGCGATTACCCCTTAAGTCTGCCTTATTTTCTACTCAAAAGCTTGACAAAGATGTCAAAGAGAGTGTAGTCACTTTCCACCAATGCTAAGAGCAGTCTATTTTATCAAGTCCTAATTAAGACTTTAGTTATGTCTTCTTTGAGAGAATTACAGAAGCCTTGGAGCTGGCTCATGCAATCTTTAAACCCTAACACACAATCTAACAAACAAAAGAAAGGCAAAGGAAAAAAGACTGTTACACAGAGCCAAAGTATTTCAATTTATGAAACCCCTGTTAAAGAAGAAATGCCTGACATCAGGGTGACGAGGAATAGCAGAAGTAAAAGACCTAACTTGGATCTAGAAATTGAAACGTTTTCTGAAGATGTTAAAGGGGAAGATGATTCAGATAAAAAATTTAATACTCAAACTACAGTCAAGCATGAATCTCCATCAACCAGTAAAAGGGGTGTTGTAGTCAAAAGGACAAAGGTTAAAGGTGTGTCTGCGTCTCAAAAACCTAGAAGGAATTCTACTAGGGTTACCAACAAGTACATGCTGAAGTCAAAGGCCATGTTTAATCCATTAATCAAAGAAGAAAACGTCATAGTTATAGAAGACGACTCTGAAAATGTTGAAGCAGATACCAGGAAAAGGGCAAAAAGAACTTCATTGCTTAAGAAACCAGTAAACGAAGGTAAACAAATTTTTTCATCATCTATAGGACCTGTAACGAGAGCTACAACCAGATTAGCAAAAGCTAAAGAAATGGCTAAAGGTATTAGTGAAATTCCTGAGAATAAACAGGATTACCTTGTAGACTCAAATCACATATCAGATGTGCCTGAAGCCCTAGATTCAGCAAGTTCTGATGAAGAACATAGCTCGGGATTAATCTCTAAGTACCAAGTTAAAGAGAAAGAACCCAAAGTGGCCTTAAATCTGAATGAGCCTGCACCTTTTGAAGAGTGCTCAGGATTCAGGGTTAAAATCAGAACTGATAAAGAAAGGATCAAGGAATTCCAGAAAACAGTGAGACAGTTAAAGAAATAAAAGGCACAAATAGAACAATGGAATGCTCGTTAGCAAGAAAGGATTCAAGATTTTAAAAAGAAGAAAAAAGAGCAAAGGGAATTGCTCAAAGAACTCAGAGAAATAAACTTCAGACTCTATTGGCACAATGTCGTGCTTACCACAAAGCTCAAACAGAAAAATGCTAAAGCTACTACTGTGATTATATCCTAAAAGTTTCATGAAGATTGCTACAATCATAATTTTAATGTTTTCCAGGAAATATGGCAGTGTCTACTCGTTTTTGGTCAGTGAGATGCCTAGACCTCGAACTGTTTGACTAAATCAAACTAATTCCTATTTTGTAGAATCAAATATAATGCTGGCAAGATGATACAATATCAAGTTGTTGAGTTGTGATCTATTTTTGGATTGTAGAAGCTCTTTTTGAGGTAACTACCTTAGTAGATAGATACTATTTGAATCTAGTCATTAAAGCTACACTAGATGATAGGATCTGGAGGTTTTATGGATAGTTTAAATAGATAGAGGAAAGACTGTGTTCAGGTCGAAAAATTGGAGATCCAGAAGACTTTTTGTGAAACTCCTGGTAAAGGCATTTATGTTCTATTTGACACTTAATAGAAAAGGCATATGGATGGTTAGACACTCTTTTCTACTATGTTTTCTTTCTTCATGCTTGAATTCATTATTCAGACTGCAATGTTTTTTTGTTTCTTGATTGTTAATTAATACAGTGAAAAATTTACTGTGGAAATTGTTTTCAAGTTTTGATGTCAAGATGATGGTCTTGTTTCTTTATGATATTCTGAGACAACGATTTATGTGAAGTTGAAAAATTGGAGGCTTCATCTTCTCTTTTTCTTATTGGTTTAATACATCTATGTGTCTACCTTTTATTCATTCAATGGGATATGCTATGTTCTGATTTTGATTTTCATGTTATGTTATAACCTTGAGCCAATTTTCAACCATCTTATTCAAAAACCAAATTATAAAAACATTTTAAACACTTTGCAATAAACCGATGATGCCCTAGCTTGCCCTCTCACAATCAAGTGCAACTTTAGGGACTAACAAACAGTATCTATATACTTCCCTCTCATTTTCTCACTTTTTCGCTCATTATAAATCCCCTCACGATCCCAAATTCATTTTGCACACCTTGTTCACTAAAATAAAACTAAAACTTTGTATGACAGTGATAGAAAATGACACTAAGATAGATACCAGCTAATATCTTTTGGTGTTTTTTGCCCAGTCAGTTATTTAATGAATTGTCGAGCAATAATCGTGTTCTTACTCCCTGTCATGATATCACTTATTCGCTTATTACAATCCCCCCAGATATCCCATTAACCCTATTTCACCCCCTGCTCATTTGACAATTATTAAATAAATTTTATGGATTGGATTGCATGGGTCTTATGTTAATTTTTGAGCCAAACTTTGTTTCATATTAAGAGAATGTCATGTATGGTTTCTTAAGAGCTAGATGCTAATAATTGTTGCATACAGGATGAGCTTCTTCAGCAGAGGAAGTCATGGACAAAACAATAGGGGCAGAGGAAACTGGAACAGAGGGCCTAGATGGCCCAAATTCTCAATACATTTTGATGTCAATCCTCAGGAGTTGAGCCAGCTTTTTCAAGTTGGATTTTTCAATTGGATTGGACAAGGGATAGTCCAACCTAGACCAGAGAGGCCTCCCTTCCAGCCCCAAAATGTTCCTGGTATCCATGTGCCTCCCCATGTATCTTTGCAACCTGAAGTTCCCGAGAATGATGGATGGAAGGAGATTGTTCACCCAGCAGTCTCCCACCATCGTGTCCAGCCAAAATTTTCATTTGCTCCTCCTCCTCCACCTGTAAACCCAAATGTTCAAATTTCCCCTGCACACTCACCTGTACAGTCCTCCCATGCAAGCAAACGACTCAAAATCGAGGCTCACCATGTGCATGACAAAGGTAAAGTTGTTGTTGCTCCCTCCTCTCCTTCAAGTGACTCAACCAAGTTAGTGTCTTCCCATATGCACTTGAGGGATGATTTCTCCCATGTCCTTAGTGAGATCAAGCCTCAAGGTTCCACCCAACCTAAGGCTATTTCTAGGAAGTCCAAAGGAGACAATAGTGACAAAGGAAGAATTGCCTCTCAAAGTGGAAAATATGGATTTTGATTATGTTTTTATAATCGATTTATTGAGGATAGTGGACTGCAAAAAGTTTTTAAGAGAAAACTATTTTGAGGATATTGTGGATATTTACATGTTTTGGATATAATTTGAAATATTTCTGATATTTAAATTTCAAATTATGGAAATAATTATGGGAGCCACAAGGAGGCATGTGTTTAATTGGTTGTCTAATTATGTTTATTTTTGTTAAGAAATAAAAGGGAGTCACAAGGGGTCCCACCTACTTAGTTATTGTTTAATAAAAGAGCCTTAATTATTATTA
>ML809097.1:64809-79164 GCA_009831015.1 Picea engelmannii | reverse complement strand
TAATGAATTGTCGAGCAATAATCGTGTTCTTACTCCCTGTCATGATATCACTTATTCGCTTATTACAATCCCCCCAGATATCCCATTAACCCTATTTCACCCCCTGCTCATTTGACAATTATTAAATAAATTTTATGGATTGGATTGCATGGGTCTTATGTTAATTTTTGAGCCAAACTTTGTTTCATATTAAGAGAATGTCATGTATGGTTTCTTAAGAGCTAGATGCTAATAATTGTTGCATACAGGATGAGCTTCTTCAGCAGAGGAAGTCATGGACAAAACAATAGGGGCAGAGGAAACTGGAACAGAGGGCCTAGATGGCCCAAATTCTCAATACATTTTGATGTCAATCCTCAGGAGTTGAGCCAGCTTTTTCAAGTTGGATTTTTCAATTGGATTGGACAAGGGATAGTCCAACCTAGACCAGAGAGGCCTCCCTTCCAGCCCCAAAATGTTCCTGGTATCCATGTGCCTCCCCATGTATCTTTGCAACCTGAAGTTCCCGAGAATGATGGATGGAAGGAGATTGTTCACCCAGCAGTCTCCCACCATCGTGTCCAGCCAAAATTTTCATTTGCTCCTCCTCCTCCACCTGTAAACCCAAATGTTCAAATTTCCCCTGCACACTCACCTGTACAGTCCTCCCATGCAAGCAAACGACTCAAAATCGAGGCTCACCATGTGCATGACAAAGGTAAAGTTGTTGTTGCTCCCTCCTCTCCTTCAAGTGACTCAACCAAGTTAGTGTCTTCCCATATGCACTTGAGGGATGATTTCTCCCATGTCCTTAGTGAGATCAAGCCTCAAGGTTCCACCCAACCTAAGGCTATTTCTAGGAAGTCCAAAGGAGACAATAGTGACAAAGGAAGAATTGCCTCTCAAAGTGGAAAATATGGATTTTGATTATGTTTTTATAATCGATTTATTGAGGATAGTGGACTGCAAAAAGTTTTTAAGAGAAAACTATTTTGAGGATATTGTGGATATTTACATGTTTTGGATATAATTTGAAATATTTCTGATATTTAAATTTCAAATTATGGAAATAATTATGGGAGCCACAAGGAGGCATGTGTTTAATTGGTTGTCTAATTATGTTTATTTTTGTTAAGAAATAAAAGGGAGTCACAAGGGGTCCCACCTACTTAGTTATTGTTTAATAAAAGAGCCTTAATTATTATTACTATTATTATTATTTCCTCTAAACTAAAGATTAGTTAAGTTTTAGTTAACTTAACTAAATGAGGTAGTTGAACTACTTCAACTAATTTGGAATGCATAAAAGTCAAATGAGAAGGAAGAACAAAGGGAGAATAGAAGGAGAAAGCATACTAAGGTTTTCTCTTGAGTTTTATTGAGATAGTTCAATTTTCATTCATTTTTCAAGTTATTAAAGGCTTAATTCTTTTTTTTGACAGCGGGGTCCTATTGTAGAAAACAAGGTTCAAAGTTGAACCATATCATTGAGATGATTGTTTCAGAGGTGTTGATCTATCTTTGATAGTTTATGTAGACTTGTCTGTTTATGAATTGAGTTTCATGACTGATAAAGGATATTGTGCAGAGTCAAGTGGGCAGCAGTTTGTGGCAAGTTGATTCAGATTTTTAAAGTTCAGGTTTTACTTCTTATCAGAGTCCTTTTGTATGGTTTTCATCGAGGATTTCTAAGTTTGACCTTAGTCCATGCCCCCACGGGGATTTTTGTTAGAGAATGATACTTTTTATTTCTTGGAATGAAATAAAGTGATTGTTATTCTGTCTCATTCGTGTTAATCTGTGACTTGGTATTTTTGCTTTTGATCTCCACATTTACTTTCTGCAATCTATTATATTCAAAAAATTACATAAAAATGTTATATTTTGCAACAATCTTTTATTTTAAAAAATCACCCTAAGCCCTTGTAATTAATACTTGTGGATTGGGAAATACATTTTGAATCTATAAACATAGGGTAATATTCCCGACTATCTTGCCTTGGCCAAACAAGATTCAAAAATGCTTGAGTAAGATAAACTCATATCTTTTCCTCAACACACCTCAAATAGGTTTCCAAACACTTATTGACAACTTCAGTTTGGCCATCAGTCTTGAGATGATAGGCAGTGCAAAGATGCAATTGGGTGCCTTGGAGACAAAACAATTCTTTCCAAAAAGTGATGGTAAAAGTGGGATCTCGGTCAGAGACAATAGAATGAGGCATGCCATGAAGCTTGAAGATCCATGAAAATTTGAGCCACTGGGGATGTTGTGAATGGGTGTTAGAGAGCACAGAAATTAACATATTTGGAAAGACGATCAACTACCACCATGATGACTAATTTATTGCCCAATTTATATAAGCCGACAATGAAGTTCATAGAAATATCTTGTCAAATAGCCGACGGAATCGAAAGAAGTTGGAGTGTTCCTGGGGTCTTGATTGTTTCTCCCTTGTTTTATTGACAGACATCACATTCGGCCACAAAAGTGAGGACGTCCTATTTCATACCATCCTAGAAAAAAGAGCGTTTCACCCTTTCATATGTTTTGGTGACCCTTGAATGCCCGGTTGTGGGAGAAGCACGGAGCTCTAAAAGCACCCGAGATTTAAGGTGTGACTGTTTGTTGAGATACAGATGGATTTTGTAGTGAAGCTCATTATTGTGCCAAAACTACCCTGGAGAAACTGAAGAATTGGCTTGCAATTGTTGGATAAGGCCAAAAATTTTGAGGTCTTGCAGCCATTCCCAGTGAGCAACGTGGAGCCAATTTGGTACAATGAAGAAAAGAGAAAAGAGGGATCCTTCATCTTCATACTTCCAGGAAAGAGCATCAACAACCACATTTTATTTTCCCTTCTTGTAAATTATCTCATAATTGTATCCAAATAGGTTGGTGACCCATTTTTGTTGCTCTGGGAGGAAATTTGTTGTTCCAAAAAATTCTTGAGGCTCTAAGGATCGGTTTTAATTTGGAAGTGTTGGCCCAACAGATAAGGATGCCATAGATCCACAACATGAAAAATAGCCAACATTTAGTTTTCATAGAGTGATTGTCTCAAATGGCGCTCCGAAAGTTGTTTGCTGGTGAAGACCACCGGTCATCCTTATTGCATGAGAACTGTGCCAATTCCTTTCCCAGAGGCATCACATTCCAGGACAAAAGTCTTTTTGAAGTTGGGACGAGCTAGGATAAGAGTTATGCACATAGCCTCTTTCAAAGCATGGCAGGCTTGATCAGATGTAGGAATCCAATTGTAAGCATTCTTTTTAAGGAGAGCAGTGAGAGGCACTGCAATTTTTTCCATAGTTCTTAACAAATTTGCGATAATAGGCCGTTAAAAAATTTGTGTTAATAGTCCGTGAACACTTTGAGTCAGTACATGGTTGATCCTAGACATGTACATTGGATAGAAACAAAGCATGTTTTGAGGTACCTTCATGGTGCGGTTGGATATGGACTTAGATGTGTCTCGGATGGATAAGTGAAGTTGCAAGGTTATACAGACTCTAACTGGGTGGGGAGTGCAATGGACAGGAAAAGCACATCAGGATGTTGCTTGAGATGTCAATGGCACTCAGTATAGTAGAGGCAGAGTATATAGTAGTCAGTGTTGCAAGTTGTGAAGCAGTGTGGCTTCGGAAGTTGCTTACAGGGTTATTTGATCTAGAATTGGAGATCAAATAAAATTTCATCTGAGACATGATGCAGAGAGGAGCAATGGAGCTTCGGTACATATCCACAGATGAGCAGATAGCAGACATTCTCACCAAGCCTCTATCTAGAGTGAAGTATGATTACTTCATAGACAAGCTTGTCATGATGAAGAATGTCCACCCTCATTGAGAGGGAGGTCTGTTGTTTCTCCTCCTGTCGACTAACCCCTCTGGCCAAGGGGTCCCTAGATCAGTCATGTGAGGTGAGTGAGGGGGTAATGCACTGTCGGACCCGATGAGGTGATTGTGTATCACTAGACAGTAGTTGTGTGCTACTACGATGCATGTGTTCCACTAGCAGTGATTGTGTGTCATTGAACAGTAGGCGTGTGATACTACAATGGATGTGTTCCACTGGCAGTGACTGTGTGTCACTTGATAGTAGTTGTGTGCCACTGGCAATGATTGTGTATCACTGGACAATAGATGTGTGCCACTACGGTGGTTGTGTACCACTGGCGGTGATTGTGTATCACTGGATAGTAGATGTGTGCTACTACGGTGGTTGTGTACCACTGGTAGTGATTGTGTATCACTGGACAACAGTTGTTTGTTATTACGGTGGTTGTGTACCAACGGCAGTGATTCACTGGACAATAGTTGTGTGCTACTACAGTGGTTGTGTACCACTGGCAGTGATTGTGTATCACTGGACAATAGTTGTCTAATACTACGGTGGTTGTGTACCACAGGCAGTGATTGTGTATCACTAGACAGTAGTTGTGAATTACTACAGCGGTGGTTGTGTACCATTGGACAATAGTTGTATACTACTATGATTTGGCAACAAATTGGATGGCATTGTAGTAGTTGTGTGCTACTAGTTGATTTTCATGGAGACTACCAGACCGCTTGGAAGTAGTGTGCTATTGTTTGATCATAGCACAGTCAGGAGGACTACGACAGTGGTTGTGTACTACTGGACTACGGCAATAGTTGTGTACTACTAGACAATATGGGAAGTTGTGTGCTACTGGATGATTGCAGCAAAGTCTTGGAGATCGTGACGGACGATTTGAGATATCGATGGCATGGTAGTAGTTGTGTGCTACTAGTTTATTGCAGAGTAGTCAGTGGACTACTGGATAAAAACATCGTGGAAATATACCTCCCTAGCTAAGAGGGAGTGTTGATGTTTTGGTAGATGTGAGAGGTATTTTCTTCTTGGACAACTTTTCTTAGAGAAGAAGAAAATTCCAAGAAATCAAAGGAAGATCATTGAACAGTTGAAGAACACCCCGAAAAAGAATAAAGTGAAATAGAAGACAACAAAAGAGAAGTCAGCGCACATGAAATAATAATAAAGTGGAAATATAATTTCCAGGAAGAGAAGTCGACCCACAAAAATAATAAAGTAAATTTGAAGACCTAGAATAAGAAGTCAGCCCTAGACATGCGCCCAAATTAATATAAATACAAGTCTGGGTCAGTTCATTTGTACAACCACACAATTCTCCTTCTGCAGTTCACACTAGGCAGTTGTAAATGCAGCTGCAACTACAATTTCGTTATTTTTGGTTTCTAGTTCTTTTGGAGAGTGCACCCCACTTGGGGAAGGATATTCTTAGTGGTTCTTGGTGATCTCTCTTGTGCTCTACCTTTGGAAGAGTTGCACTAAGGTTGTGTGGTGTTTCCAGTTGCTTCATGCCAGTTGCAGTTGCAGCTACAATAGCAGTTGTAGTAGCAATTGCAGTTGTAGTAGCAACTGCAACTACAGTTACTAGTTGTGACAGTTTTGTGGTGCCCTAGTGATGTGCCTATCTTGCGTCAGTGCTATGGTGACTCGATTGTCTACCCTCGTTAGGGTTTGACAAGAAGAAGAGATAAGTATTTGGTTCTTCATTGTTGGTTTTCTCTTGTGATTAGATCTTGTTCATGGTTGTATTGGAATATTCTCTCTAAGAAAAGATGGTTAGGTTTTTCCCCGAGTTTGGGGTTTTCCCAGGATAAATCTGTGTCCTCTTGTGCTTGTTTATTTGTTTCTTATATATTTTAGTATATGATTATTGAATGTTAAAAGAAGATAAAAATGCTATGGTAAATCTAATGTTAAGGAAACTAATGAAAATCTAACAATCCTTTCCAGCAATATGACCCAAATTCTCCACTTCTGGGGCTCCAAAGGAACATTTAGATTGTTTGAGAAAAATTTGGTGCTAAGAAAGGAGATGGAGAACTGGATCCGCATGGGAAAAATGGGTTGTCCATGTTTTACTATAGATGAGAATATCATCAAAGAAAACTAAGACAAAATGACAGAGAAAAGGATGGAATACATGATGCATGAGACTTTGGAAAGTGGAGGGGGCATTACACAGGCCAAAAGGCATGACCAGCAACTCATAGTGGCCCTCATGAGTGTGAAAGGTCATCTTGGGAATGTCAGCCTCTTTCATATGTATCTGGTGGTAACCGGAACAAAAATCAAGTTTAGTAAAGTAGTGAGCACCACTCAATTCATCCAATAGATCATCAATGACAGGAATGGGAAACTTGTCTTTGATGGTGAGTTTGTTAAGAGCAAGAAATTCAGGACACATGTGCCACATGCCTTCTTTCTTGAGGACCATGACCACAAGAGAAGAATAGGGGATGGTACTATGACAGATGACACCCATGTCGAGCAATTCTTGAACAATTTTCTCAATTTTGTTCTTCTAGGCAAAGGAATGACGATATGGATAGACATTGGGAGGAAGATTGTCTAGAACTAGAGGAATGGAATGATCATGAACATCGCGGGAAGGGGGAAGGCCATGTGGAGTGGAAAAAATATTGTGGTGTTTGGAAAGTATAGATTGGAGGTCAGGATGCACAGATGGTGTCTCAACTGCTTAAATGGCATTGAGTTGGGAAATAATGCTTGAATGGCCTTTTTTTAGGAGCTTTTCCATTCGATGGGAACTGATGATATTAAGGGAGCCTATTGTGATGCCTTGGAACTTATGTTGTTGGTCATCCTATTGAAACTGCATGGTCGATTCCTTAAAATCCATGAGGATGGGACTGAGAGTGCATAACCATTATGCACCTAACACAATGTCACAACCACCCATGTCGATAGCGAACATGAGACTTCAGGTTGTACTGGCCAATTTTGAGACGCACATTTTCACAACGCCCTCCACATTTCATGGAACCTCCATTGGCAATCATGATTTGAAAATTGTTGACTGCATGGATATAGCAATGGGTTTCTTGAGCAATGCATCGATGAATGAAATTATGACTATTACCACTATCAATTAGGATGATGACCTTCCAGTGTTTAATGTATCCAATTAGCTTGAGGGCTTAGGGAGTAGAGAAACCAGTGAGTGCATTCAAGGAAATGACCAGTTCAACCTCTAGTGGATTCGATGGCGGAGTGATAGGAGATGGCTCGGGTAGCTCGACTGTTGGAGAAGCCTCGATCTCATCTTCAGCAACATCCTCAAAGATGGCCATGAACTTTTTTTCCTTACACTTGTGCCTCGAAAAATATTTTTCACCACAATTATAGCAAAAACCTTTGAGTTGGCGTTCATCCATTTATGCTCGAGTTAATTTTTGGTTCTTAAGAGGGATGGGATGAGGGGCAGGAGTGGGAGGGCGAGGGCATGGAGGGAAAGAAGGTTTGCGGTGTAGGGGGAAAACAACCTGTTGGGCTTCCTTGGCGCGTTGAGTAGCTTCCAACCAAGTCTAGGGGTGAGTCATGAGGACTTGGGTTCAGATGTCATCCTTGAGGTCAATGATAAAGCATTCTCGAAAAAAAGTATCAGAGATGCCCTTTGTTCTGAAAGCTAATTGCTCAAATGCATCTATAAACTCTTCCACTGTACCTGATTGTTTTAATTTGGTCAGACGGCCTAGGGAGTGTGTATCAATGTCAAAGCAGTCATAAAGTTCAGCCACAAACTGGATCCAAGCCACATGTCCTTGGCGTGATTTTCGACGCCATTTCCACCATTTCCAACATTCAGGGTCCAAATAGAGGACACCATAACGAAGTTTGTCCAAGTCATCAGTGATGCCATGCAAGGAAAAGTAGTGTTCCATTTGAGTGACCCAACCAATGGGATCGGAACCATCAAATTTGTTCAGCTCTACTCGGGGAAGACACAGGTCATGATGAAAAGGGTTGGACTGAAATTGTTGGGAATTGGAGGAAGCGGTACCTTTGAGGTTAGAAGGTGGTCAAATGAGGAATGAATTCCAAAAATGGGCAGTTTTTCCAGGACCTTGCAGCAAATGAGTCAAGTTGAGACTCAAGGCAGGATTCAAGTTGGTTGGCAAGGTGGGAATTGATGTCCTTCATTTCCTCTATCAAGTAGTCCATTTTGGATTCAATGTGGGTAGCTATGCGATTTTCAAGGTCTTGGTTGTGAGTGTTCGGCATGGTGAGGGGAAAACACATGAAGAGGTGGGAAAGAAAGGTGAGTGAAAAGGGCGAGTGGGTCCACGAAAAAACAAGGCTAAGAAACGATATGTATCACTGTGATTAGGATGAAAAGAGGAGTCTAATGGAATAGGTCCCCAGTAGGGGTGTCGGAAAGGGGGTTGGGACCACAGGAAAAAAATTGCTAAAAAAAGATGGGTATCACGGCGATCAGGATGAAAAGAGGAGTCCAATGGGATAGGTCTCAAATAAGTGTTCAGGTAGGCCCCAAACTATACTCTGATCTGAAGAATATTTCGGTGTTGAAAGGCCCAAATTCTTAACAGGAAAAATTGTGTAGTTTTTTCGCAACCAGAATGCAGGAGGTAAAGTTGCACAGCAATAGATCTTGTTTGTTCTATTTTTGTTTTCATCCCAAGGGTTAAGGTATCCAAGGTTTCTATAGACAAGGGTTTTCCTTGTGCTATAGCTCTATGATATACATGCGGGGTCTAACGGTAGTACTCAACCCAATATATCAGGGCACCAACTAAGGAGGCTAGACCATGCCCTTAGCCCTACTACCCGACTACCCAGGTACTAGAGAGTGTATTCCTGAGTGTTTTTCTTGGTGGAACTATAACAGTCAAACGGCTGATTGGTTTATCTATGGAGGGATTCAGGATATCTAGGTCGATCTGTATACAGGTGTTGTCTGATGCACTACCACTCGAAGGGGTACCAACAGGGGTTACAAGGGTGGCCAATAATGTGCACTTAAGTACCACTTGTAGTTCCTATGTGTATACTTCCCCAACCATGGATTTATGTGTTGAACAAAAGATCTTTGTAGCTTTAAGACGTTGGAATATGTCTCTACCCTGAAAAAAAATAACCCACAATTTTCTGCCAAGGAAAGTGCTTTGAAACCACTTGTATGGTACAAGATCTATTATAATAGTCGAAAACAGAAATATTGCAGAAAATACAACGAAACAGCACAATAGATGAAACCACAGCACCAAAATAATATCTTTATTGATAGGAAACAATGTTCACTTGCCTCTCCAAGGGGTCAACCTCCAACAGAGTAGCGCTCTATTACAATAATTCTCAAGACAAAACTTTTCCTAACTTCTACTCTTATTTATACTAATTATATCTTCTAAAGATCATTCTAGAAGAATCCACTTGTAGTTCCTATGTGTATACTTCCCCAACCGTGGATTTATGTGTTGAACAAAAGATCTTTGTAGCTTTAAGACATCGGAATATGTCTCTACCCTGAAAAAAAATAACCCACAATTTTCTGCCAAGTGCTTTGAAACCACTTGTATGGTACAAAATCTATTATAATAGCCGAAAACAGAAATATTGCAGAAAATACAGCGAAACAGCACAATAGATGAAACCACAGCACCAAAATAATATCTTTATTGATAGGAAACAATGTTCACTTGCCTCTCCAAGGGGTCAACCTTCAGCAAAGTAGCGCTCTATTACAATAATTCTCAAAACAAAACTTTTCATGACTCCTACTCTTATTTATACTAATTCTATCTTCTAAAGATCATTCTAGAAGAAGATACTTTTAGAAGTGGAAGCTTCTATTAGGTCTTCTTACATTGACTTATTCCAATTTATTAAATAGGCCTTGTTAACTAATGTCGGCCATTATTACATGGAAATATGTTATTCTATCTACATGAGGGGTTAGGGAGATTAGGTCCCTAACACTCATGAAGTCCGTTCTTCTCATTGTCACTCTATTATAGGCAGGATGAGGGCACCTACCCTAGCCTATTTGTATCACCCTAGTGTATTTAACATGATTTTATCATTCTATTCGAAGGGACTTGCTATGTACACTCTCATACTTGTGTATAAGATGGAGAGGGGATTGAGGTTTTTCATCAATGATTTGTTTGGGTTCATTTACTCTTCTATACACTTGAGTCCTTTAATGTCAGATTGATTGACTGATTTAGTGAGTGAGAATAGAATTTTGATCCCATGTTGTTCATGTGAGTTTGTCCCCAAACATGGTAACAGAAAAGCGCTAAAAAAGTGAGAGTTCATCTCCTTCATTACTTTTGGTATAGCGTTGATATCTTCAAACTATGTATTGACAACTCTAAAATGAAGGTAACACTATTTTGGCAACGAATTGTTTTTCATTGATAAATTTGATTGATTGGCGTGTAAATTTCTAAGTTGATTGTGTTGAATTTTCACTATGCTAGGCTCAAGCATGAGGTTTATTTCATTTAGCATGTACTTGAACCATAAACAAATGCAACTACACCATACACAAGTGTTGCAATAACAAAGATCACAAGAAGAATTACCATGCACAAGAACACAAGAAATATCATGGGAAACCCTTCTACTCAAGGGAAGAAAACCTAGCAATCCTTTGCTATATTCTCAAGAGAAGATCCCCCAACCATAAACCCTAATGCACACAAGAGGGTGCTTCTACAACCTTGAAACTAATGCCCAAAAGAGGTGTGCACTTCAGCCTTAAAGGTAGGTTTGAAATTTTCAAATGACAAGTGAAGTGTGTGTTTCCTCAATGGAGAAATCACCTTTATTTATACAAGACCAAACACAGCAATAGGTGTGTCTATTGGCACAATACGGATGACCTCAATAATTTAGAAATATAATTAATTATTACAATAAACCTTAATTATGTTTCACATATGGTGGGGTCGACTTGTACCTTTTACATCATAATTAGGGTTAGAAGTAAATCTTACACTTAGACAATATAGCAAGGGATCCACACATCCACTACTGCTCAACCACTAGGGATCGTCCACCTGAGCTCAGCCACAGGGACATCATACTCAACAGATCTCTATCTCATCTGAGTCCATAGGAGAATCATCTGGAGTACCATCTCAAGCCTAACTCAACTGAGTCCACAGGAGTACAAAGGCAGGAGACCACATTGACTCAACTCTCACACAGAGGAGAACGATACACCCATCACATGAGCACACCCAACATTGGGCACGACTCAACTCAGTCCATAGGAGAACGATATAGCCCATCACATGGGCACACCCAATACTGGGCTCTCTCACAGGTCTATTCAACTCAGTCACAGAGGAGAACATATCCTGGAAAATATCACACGACGCTGCAATCATCAACACTCCCTCTCATCTAGTGAGGCATTCTCCACCAGGCCAAGTCTCTCACGGAAGTACTCGAACTTCATTCTGGAAAGCGGTTTGGTGAAGATATCTACAATCTGCTCATGTGTAGGAAGGTACCGCACATGTAATGCTTTCCTCTGCACCATGTCTCTGATATAATGGTATTTGATCTCAATGTGTTTCGATTTATCGTGAAACACAGGATTGTCAGAGAGCTTCACACAGCTCTGGTTATCACAGTGAATAATGGTAGAATCCATCTCATGATCAAATACATCTGCAAGGAGTTTGTGAAGCCACACTTCTTCGCGCACTGCCACACTCAACGCTATATACTATGCTTCTGCGGCACTCAAAGCCACAGAGCTTTGTTTCCTGCTGCACCAGGAAACCATGGCACACTCCAAGGTAAAATAACCAGATGTGCTCTTCTGGTCCACTGCGCTCCCTGCCCAATCTGCACCGGCATATCCCTGCAATCTCATGTCTACACCGGAGGCATATCTCAGGCCATATCCAACCGTGCCTCGTAGATATCTCAATACATGATTTGTTTCTATCCAGTGATTTTGTCTCGGCTGACTCATGAATTGACTAATTACGTTCACTACATAGCATATATCAGGTATGGTGTTAACCAGATACATCAATGATCCAATCAATTGTCAGTAAAGATGTCGATCAATCTTGCCTGAATCAGTAGAAGCCTCGTTCATTTTCTTCTCGTACCAAGCACGACGTGTCTGCTTTAGTCCATACATGGCTTTCTTCAACCTGCACACATGAGATTTATCCTCATGTATCACGAATCTCTCTGGCTACTCGATGTAAACTTCTTCCTCAATCTCACCATTGAGAAAGGTTTTCTTTACATCCATCTGATGTAATCTCCAACCCATGGATGAAGCTAGTGCAATAATCATACGGATGGAAGTGTATCGAGCTACAGTAGCAAATGTCTCCTCATAATCAATTCCCTCCCCCTGTGAGAATCCTCTACCCACAAATCTCGCTTTGTACTTCTCGACACTTCCATCAGCTGCATGCTTGATCTTATAGATCCACTTGGAAGTCCCTATAGACTTCCCTTCTGGTCTCGAAACAATATCCCATGATGGACTGATACTCTTCTATCATGGAATCTTTCCATATCTGTTGACTTGTTGCTTCTCCGTGACAAGAAGGCTCAGTATCAATGATGTGGCTCATGGCTGAAACATAGCTAGAAAATCTATGTGGTCTCTTTCTCTCTCAGAATGTACCTCGAGGAGTTGCATGTCCCTCTGCGACTTGTAGAGTTTGTCGAGCCCATGCAGGCCTTTTATGGCCTATTGCAATGTCTCTAGGAACATCAACTGGAGCAATCAGATCAACTAGATCAACTGGATCAATGGTTGTCTCCCTCTGAACTGTAGAAGGGAGAGAAAGTATTGTCTCTTCCTTCTTCTCAAATAGTTTGACTCTCTCTAAGTCAAGTGACTCCCTCTAAAGTCTGAAGGATAGACATCTTCCTTTTCCTATGTTGTTAACCTGGAGACATCTCATGTCTTCTCAAATCCTCTATTGACTCTACAATACTTTGTTGGCCTCCCGTACTAGGATAATAAACAAGATGACCTACAGTAGGGATAACAATCAAAATGGCCTCCTGTACTAGGATAATAACCGACCAAGAAAATTTGGACTCACGTACCAAGGATAATGGTCCAAGTCATGAGGGCTCCCATGCCAGGGATGATACCCTTCATTATCAAAATACAAGCAACTACAGGGTAATGATTAAGGAATGTAGTACAAAACTTGCCTTAGTCTACACTCATGCTCAATCTTGCTTTTGGTCCTCCTAAGAAGGCACAGAAGAAGAACGCCTCATCTTTCATGTATTCATCTCTCTGAGGTGGGTCTGGATCAATGTCAGTAGTGGAGGCATGTTGTCTTCCTCTCTTCATGGTAGGGCAATTTCTCGCAAAGTGTCCATACTTGTCACATTGGAAACACTGGATCTTTGATTTGTCTTTTCTATGATCATAACATGAAGTTGATGAAGTCTTGTCGCCTTTGAATGCTTGTCTGAAGCTTCTTCTATTTCTTCCTCCTTTCTTTGTATGAAAGGAAAGAGCATGATTGTCATCATGAGGGGAGTCTTCCACTCCTTTTGCTATAAGTATGATTTCCTCCTAGGTACAATCTATCCATAGACGATCAAAAGTAGGTAGTTATGCTCTACCACTAATACTTTGAAGAAATGGTTCCCAATGTCTTGGAAAAGCATTTGAGAGTGGTCAAGACAAGTTCTTTGTCTAATATAATTTCTCCAATGGCACCTAGTTGATCTCTGATCTCTGAAATCTTCATGAAGAAGGTAGCAACGGTGTCAGCTTTTGTCATCTTGATATTTTGAAGTTGGCCCTTCCATGTAAGAGTTATGAGGGTGTTGTTACTCTCAAACATATTCTTCAATGCTTCATACATCTCACGAGTTGTCTTCAGGTTGGAAAAACGAGGTAAGAGATGATCTCTCACTGAATAGATGATTATCTTCCTTGCCTTGACGTCATCTTCCTTCCATTCTTCTTTCTCTTCATCCATAGTTGTTTTCGGTAGAGACTTTTGTATCACACACAATAGGTCATCCTCTTCCAGGGTGATCTGAAGTCTTGACTTCCAGGAACTGAAGTTGTTTGATCCATCAAGCCTATCTTCCACCAAGGTTTTGTTCCTCATGGTTTGTAGATTCTTCCACAAACCCTTAGCAATTAGGCTAGGAAACCCAACGGCTAGGCTAGGCTAGAAATCTTAAGTCTCGCTGGACTTATGACTGCCAACAATAAGCCTTGAAAGTCAGACGAACATTGGTGACCTAAAAACTCCTTCAATGAGCTTCAAAAACCCTAAAACTGAAATTCTGCAAAAAATTGTGAAACCCTAGGGCTAAAAAATCCAAAATTCTCGAAATTACAATCTGAAAGTTGTTGAAGGTGCACTGAAAGAGCCCGTACACTCCTATGTTATTTTTAGCCCCAACGTTTCAATGGAAGGTGTTGAAACAACCCAAAAAATTAGAGGGTCGTACTTTTTCTGGAAACCCTAGGAGGGTCGTACGGATTGCAGAAAAGAAGACGACTGGCTTTG
>ML809096.1:73726-102830 GCA_009831015.1 Picea engelmannii | reverse complement strand
GAAGTATGTAGAAGAGAGGCATATGGAAAGTTGGTTATGGAAAAGAAAGAAGGACACAAAAAGCGCACATCATCTCAAATCCTTTGTGGAAATGTCACCTTTGGTAGAAAATTGGATTGCATGGAGAGTTGGAAACAGAAAAAAGGTGTGGATAGGCGAGAATCCATGGATTGGGGTAGTGGATTCCCATAAACATTCAACATAATTGCTTAAACGATTACACTCTGAAGGAGTTTTTCGATTGAGTAATGTCAACAAACAAGAGGGAAGGTCATTAATGAAACATGATTGGAAGTTGGCCTTATACTTACACCTGGAAGGTGTTTTGGCAAATGAATGGAGGGAATTTGTAAAATAGTTGGTTCTTTGAATCATTGTTTTAATAGATCAAGATGATAAACTAGTGTGGAAACAAATATGGGATTGAGGAACTCTATAATGAAACTTGGATATGCAGCAAGCATGGAAGAGTTGGGTCGGGACAAAATTCAAGAATGGTGGGCACTAGTTTGGAAGTTATGAGCTCCACAAAAAACAATTATATTGCTAAGGCCAACAATTGCAAATAAATTATTAACTTGGGACAACGGAATTAAGTGAGGATGGATTGGTCTGAATCGTTGTGCACCATGCAAAAGTTGTATCAAGTCGGTCATCCATCTGTTTTCTTCATACTCATATTTTATTCCTATCTGGAACTTGTTGGCTTCACATTTTTCTACAAATTTTATTTGGAATAATTTGAATCTTCTTGACTGTCTTAAGGAGTGGTGGAGGGACAACTATGTCAGTGATTACCAACCACTTCCTTGTCATCTCTTCTGTTATATATGGTGGGAAAGAAATAAAGAAATACTCCAAGATAAGGAAACTCCAACAGAATTCTTAGCCCACTTGGTTTGGAAGTCAACTCGGGAGTTTAAAGTCAAGCAAAAACATAAAAAGAAGAAGTTTGTTATAAGGCGGACCTTTGAGTTGATGACTCCTTGGGGCTTCTTCGATGGACCCAACAAAGGACAACCTGTAGAAGGAGGTGTCGATGCACCTTTATTCTTCACACAATCTCATATTGTCCACATGAAATATGCACTGGGTAGAGGTACTGACAATAAATTTGAATTCATAGCATTATGGGCTCTACTTAACACATATTTTCACCTAGGATGCAAAAGGGTACAGGTCATGGGAGACTCCAAACTGGTTATTGACTAGGCCTCTAGAAAAAACCAGGTGGATATTCTAGGACTAGGGTCACTCTTGAAAGCAATAAGAAAACAACAAAGCCAGGTTGAGTGGATATTGTTCACACATATTGATAGGGAGTACAACAATTTGGTAGAAAGATTATCAAAGCAGGCATTGCTTCTTCAGGAAGGAACATATGTTGAATTAGAATTCCAAGATGAAGTGCTCCGATTTGACTTGGAAGTGCGATATCCCTAATATACTATTTGTATTTTTGTGGAAGGGGGGTTCAAGTTGGAAACCATGTTGTTCTGTTTTGAATGTATTTGTATGGACATAGACTATATAACACCTATATAAGTATTGAGATCGGGTGAGGAATTATGTTGTTTTATATGTATGGTTACGAATTCGTAAGAGAAGGACGAAGGAAGTAAGATAAATGGGTAAGCATTTATATGTATTAGACTTATTGTTCTAAAATTGAACTATTTTTGTAGCAAGTATATTCAATAACAAATATAATTATTTTTTTCTTATTTTTTCCAGGGAAAAAAATTATGCTATTAGTCATATTATGGAGTAGAGAGATTTATCAGCATTTATATATAGACAATTAACATGGAATACATTGCTAGAGCTAGCTAATGACTCCATTGTAAATCAAATTTTAAATGGTAATCTTTATTGACAATTTAGATAGGTTATATGAACATTATGCATTGAATTACCACAAGTAGAATATAATGATGTTACAAGTCATATTTTATGGAACAAAGGGAATTATCAGCTTTTATACATATACAATTAAGAGGGAACACATTATAGAGCTTTCTTTTCTCTATTTCCTAATTTCTTGTTATCTAGGAGATATTTATACATTCTATGGTTATAATCTAGGAGATATTTAATGATACATTATGTGGTTATAGTGGTCTAGTCATATTTTTTTCTTTTTGTTTTATCTTGACATGAGAAAAACACTCACTCTTTTTTAATGTTTTAATGTTATATGCAATTTGTAAAATGTATTTTAGTTTCAACTCAAATGAAATATAATAATAATTGTTATTATTTTTTATAGAGGTGGGGAAGAAACAAAAGGTTAAAGTAAATTAATTAATTATTAATTTTATTAAGGTTTGATAGAGCAAAGTTGGTCTCAATGGATGACAATCAAGATCATTAATAGCAACAACAACATTGAATCTTCGACTATCATTACCCCTATTATCCTCTCATACAACATTAATCGATAATTTCGAACAAAAAAATCATATAAAATGTGTGAGTTTCCATAAAATTATTAATTTTGATATGAAAATTTCATTGTTTTTTAGTAATGCTTTATGAATGTTCATAAAAAAAAATATTTTAGGAAATAATCTCATTAAAGTTTTCTACAAAACTTTGATCAAAAATACTTTACAAAAACTTGTTTGTTGTTTCCTACAAAATTGTGAACAAAAATTAAAACAATTTTTTTTAAAATACTTCTTATTATGCTCTACAACAAGCATGCCCTTCCCCATTACGAGAGTATTATGATGGGATGTAGTTACCTTACAACACTAAAGAAAGATGACTTTAGTTGAGAACTTGCTAGTGAGGGATATTGATTCTACCTAATCCACCTAAGATTTATATATGGTCAAAGTTATATGAAATTCTCGTTTGTACAAGCAAGGTGCCTTAGAAGGAAAAAAATATGTCTCAAAGGTATATGAACCTTGGTGGGAGGTATGAAACAACCATATTTCATAAATTATTTAAATATCTATCAACAAATATTTCATAAATTATTTAAATATCTATCAACAAATAGAATCATTTAAAAACTAATATAATGAAGGTTACATTTTTTCTAGCAGCTTTCGGGGAAAACCCTCGAGTAATTCCCTTATTTCAAAGATGGAAGGTTCTAAACTTAATTTCTTTCAAAATTATAAAGAATTGTGTTGTTGTATATTTGAAATAAAGCGAATTGAAGTAGATTATAACTAAACCGAACCCTTCGCTCACACAAAAATAAAGTTGAGTGACTTGAAACTTATTACAATAATTTATTTTTTCCACGGAAATATTGCTCTATATATTCAACAGAATATAATAATTTACAGAAAAACGACTGTAACAAAGCACAGAGGTCTGTATGCGCTTCAGCCAGCAGTTGACAGGGCAGATAGATCACCGGGTCGACAGATCCGAGAATTTACAAAGCAAACAAAACAACGATCGTATAAAGCACTGAGGCTCGTATGCGTATCAGCCACCAAATGACAAGGCAGATGGAACACCAGGTGGACAGATCCGAGAAGATAACAAAACAGAGGCCAAAATAGAACAGAACGGGACAAAAACCATTCAGATAGAAATCTGGCCCGAGAGATCGCCACTAGTCCAAGGCCTGTTCAGGACAAAGTTATCTGAAGCCAAATTATCCGATCTCCAGATTGTCTTCCACTTCAGATTTTTAGTAAGATTGGGGGGCCTTTGTTTCCATCCTCCCATCTGGAGAAAGTCAAGAACCCGAGGGGACGAGATAAAGCCAACTTTGATAGATGATCAACAATGGCGTTTTCTTCTCTGTAAATATGGGAGGCAGAGAGGCTCTTAAACAATCTTCTGGCATATGAGGTTCTCTCTTTCCAGCTTTCCAGAGCAGCTGATCGGAGGTCAGCTTTGTCATTTATCCAATCGATGATGACTTTTGAGTCTCCAAGGAGAATCATCACATCGATGTTTAGCCTTTGTGCCAGGATAAGGGAAGCCCACGCCCCCAGTAGTTCGGCCTTGGTGTTGGTGCCTTGTCCGCCATTTAGAGTCCATCTGTAGGAAGTTTGGGCGTTGATGGAGATATGGCCCCCCACCCCACAATGAGATCCATCCAGTTGAGCTGCTCCGTCAAACCAGGCAATGGCTTTGTCAGAAGGGAGCGAAGTAATAGATCTGCGCTTTGTCTGGGCAATGGTCAGGTGAGGTCGGACAACTGCATTGAGAATAAGATTTGTCACCAAGTAGATCAGAGGGGGTTTATCATCAAAGATTGCGACATTTCTTGCCAACCAGACGTTCCAGCAGACAATGGCTGGCAGTGAAAGGTAGATCTGTGGTCTTGAGCACCAAGAATTGAAGCAGGATGAAATTGAGGGTCCAAGCCAAAGTTCAGAAAAATTTAGGGAGGTTGAGACTTAGTGCCAGACTTGCTGGAAGAAATGGCAGCGCACGAAGAGGTGGAGAGTAGTTTCGTTGTCCTCCTTGCACAAAATACATCTATTTGGTCCTGACCAACGACGTTTCTGTAGGTTATCCCAAACAAGGATTTTGTTTTCCGTCATAAGCCAAGTGAATAATTTAATTTTGAGAGGACAGTTCCACTTCCACAGTCTAGAGCGCCAAGTCCTATCTCGAGTGTGCCAGGAAGCTTCAGTCAGTGCTTTGTATATGTTCTGGACAAAAATATAGCCGGATTTATCACCCCCTGCCCATATTAGAGTGTTTGGTCTATCTTGTAAATGAATGCCGGCTTCCGTAAGATGCTGAGTGTACCTGTTCCATTCGGCTGTGAGCTCGGTATTTAGATTTAGCGAAGAACTAGTGATCTAGGACTCACCAAGAGTGTTGCTTCGGAGAGTGTCTTTTAATTGAAACAGATAGTAAAGGCCTAAACTATGTAGGCACTCCAGCAATTGGGTGGAGAGCAGGGATTTTTTTCCCATGCCAAGAATCACATCTCTGCCAACTTCAATAGCAGATTCGTAGCCCGACAGCCATGCGATCCAATGGAGTAGAACTGGGAGCGCTTTCAGCAAATGCTTCCACGTTTGAGATCCCCCAGGGGGAGAAGAGGTGGCAGATCTGAGCCAGGTGTGGATCAACAGGTGAGATATATATTTATCTTTTATAAGCTTATTCCAAATGCCCGTTGTCATCAGAGTTCGCCAGAGCGTATTCGTTGAGAGTGCAAGGTAGGTGAGGTGAAGGTTTCTCAAGCCCCATCCTCCTAGAGCTATTGGTTTTGAGAGGGTTTCCCACCCACAAAGATGGATACCTCTGCTATGTTTGCTTCCATTCCAAAGGAAATTAAAAATCAGTTGGCGGATCTTCTTTAGCACCGAGTGTGGAATGTGTGCCAAGGCCATCCAGTACACCGGAAGACTTTCAAGAACTGCCTTGATCAAAATGTATCTGCCTCCCATGGATAAACATCTATTACACCAGAGTTGTATTCTGCGCTCAAACTTCTCAAAAAGCCAACTCCAGTCCTTAGCTTTGTAGCTAGAGGGTTTAAGGAAGTAACTGAGATAGTGGAAGCCTGCCTCCAAATCTCGAAAATCAAAACCGAAAAGTGATTTTAGTTCCAACAATAAGGCGTCCCTCACACTTGAGGCTAAGAAGAAAGATTTCTGAAAATTTCTTTTTAAACCTGAAACATAGCAGAACGAGGTTAGCACAAAAGAAATTTCTATCCATTCATCCAAGGAAGCCGAAGTCATGATAATCACATAGTCTACGAAGAGTAGGTGCATAATTTGAGTCAGCCTGGAAGCTTTGATTCCGGTAAGTTTGCCAGCTGATTGACTTCGTTTTAACAGGATGATGAGACTTTCTATAACCAGAATGAAAAGGAGGGGAGAGAGGGGGCATCCCTGCCGAAGCCCTCTTTCACTACGGAAGGCTTTGGTGGCCTTGCCATTTATTAAAACTGCCAGGTTGGCTGTAGTGATGCAGCCCATCATCCAATTTGTAATGGTTGTCCCGAATCCACATTGGATAAGGATGAGCCTTAAGATTCCAATTTATGCAGTCAAAGGCCTGTTTGAGGTCCAATTTAAGGAGGATGGCTGGCAAGTTTTTTGTTTTGATGTTGTGTAAGCACTCCTGTGCGGTGCCAATATAATCTAAAATTTGCCTGCCCTTGAGGAAGCCGAGCTGCTCCTCTACTAGAGCCCGGGAGAGAAGAGGGCGGATTCTGTTGGCAATGATCTTTGTTATAATCTTGTAGCTGAGATTACAGAGCAAGATTTGTCTCTAATCCGAGAAATGACAGGGATGATTTTGCTTGGGGATCAAGACTATAAAAGTTTTGTTTAAATTCTTGTTAACCGATCCACTAATCCTTGAGTTTTCAACAGCCTCCAGCAGATCTTGTCCCATTAAGTCGAAATAATGGAGAAAGAGTTCCACAGTCCATCCATCGGGACCGAGACTCTTTTCTTTTTTAAAGCCTTTTAAAACCTGATGAATATCCTCTAATGTGCAGGAAGTGTTCAGAGCTCTTGCTTCCTCGACAGTCACCATCTGAGGAAAAAGTTGTGCTATTTCGATTTGATCCTGTAGGGATATTTGTTGATCTTCTTTGTAGAAAGACTGGAAGTGTTTGTGCGCCACCTTATTTTATGTCTTCTGTGTTGTTAAGTAAGCTGCCATCCGCACTCTCCAAATCCCAAATAAACTTTTTATTTCTGCGGTGACTGGCGAATCGGTGAAAAAACCGAGTGTTGTTGTCCCCGCTAGAGAGCCAGAGCGCTCTGCTTTTCAGCGTCCACCTATCCTCATCAGCTCGGAGGATGCGCGCGCGATCAGCCTCTAAAAGATGTAAATCAACTTCAAAAACAAAATGCTGGTCAGTCCGTGCCTTAATTCTGAGTAAGGCTGCGATTTGTAATTCAAGTCTGCTTAGACAGGAAGATTCTTGTGCTTTTTTCCTCTGCAACTAGCCTATAGTTTTGGCCCTTAGACAATTTAATTTCCTGATCAAATTGCCTTGGGCATCTCCAGGAGTCGAGTGGGACGAATCAGTCCAGGTTGATCTGACAATCTGGTCGAAGGCTGGCTCCTGCAGCCATGCCAAGTTGAATTTAAAGGGATAGCTCGATCCCAAGTTACTATTTCCAAGCTGAAGACAGATGGGAGTGTGGTCAGAAATGTAAGGTAAATCAATCCAGGCCCGCGCCAGGTAAGATGGGTTTAGCAAGTCTTCGGAGATTAGAAAGAGGTCCAGACGTTTTTCAATACCAGAGATGCTCGCTCTACCATTACGCCAAGTGGGTAGAAGTTCTGTCGGCTCCAGATCCACTAATGCATTTCTAGTGAAAAGGGAGGAGAAAAAAGAAGCTAGAGGATCGGTCTTTGCCTTGTCACCCCAGATCTCCTTAGTGCTGAGTGTGAGATTCAAATAACCAGCTATTATAAGATCTTTAGTGGCTAGAAGTCCAAGGCAGTCTAAGTTCTCCCAAAATAGTTTGCGATCCAGACAAGGTCCATAAGTATTGAGCAAAGTCAGGGAGGTGTTAAGCTCCAAGCAGGTGCCAGTTAAAAGAATTCCACATGGGCTGAGCATCGGGGTGAAGTCAAAATGAAGTGGATCCCAGGTCGCCAGGAGTCCACCTGAGGTTCTAATAGAGCTGGCCGCACAGGCCATCCAGTCTGGTCGGAGGGCAAAAAAGAAATTTCTAGCAGCTTCAGCGCCCACAAGTGTTTTTGTAGGAAAATAACTGTCGGTCTGTGTTTATCCATGAGACGTCTCAAGGAGGCTAATTTCAGGAGACCTCCAACCCCTCTGATGTTGAGGGAGATGATGATCATGATTTAGCCCGAGCTTGGGCTTTTAATCCTCTAAGTGCCCGAGATTGATCAGTAGTGAGCGAGGTTGAGCTTGTAGCCTCTACAATTGCCTTTTTTCTTGCACTGCGAGTTTTGAGTGGGGAAAGCTCTGAGCCCAAGCCTCTGGACCAAGAGGGGGCTGTCGCAGGTTGCTCTAAAACTCCTGAGGTCGAGGAAGTGGTGCCAATGCTGACTGAGGGAATTTACAATTGTGCTTTCGGCTTTAAGAAATAATGCGCAAGTTGCGCAACCTTAAGCAAAGTAAATAAGATGGTTACTTGTAAACCTTTTTGCTTCACTTGATGGAAACCTTTAGAATTATTGTCAACCTTTTAGTAGTTTTCTACGAAATGGTTTTGTAACTTGAGTAACTGAAATATTACTTTAGTCACATGTTGTTAATGTTGAAATTAGTTGTGTAAATTTACAAGTTACTTTGATTATCGAATTAAACAATTACATTCGTTGTGAATGTAGGATCGTTACATATGGTATCATTTTTCGAAGAAAACCCTTTAATACTTCCCTTATTTCAAGGATGGTATCCAAGGTAAACCATAGATTTTCAAGGATGGTATCTTGGGTAAACCATAGATTCTTAAGGATGGTATCTTGGGTAAACCATAGATTCTTCATTGGATGATGCTAGATCAATAGCAAGACTCGAAGAGGTTAAAACAATTCACTCATAATGAGCTCAACATGTCATTAATGAGAATAGAACTTGGGTGGGGAGGATAACACTCCATCCCACAACCACACGAACTAGACCCAATTGACATAATGAAAGTTACATATAAAATAAGTTCTAATATTTCAATTGATTGATGTTTTATATATATTTATAATTTGCAGTTTTGGCAACCTAGTTTAGGGAGGACATCGAGTGAAGCTCATAATATCCACAAAGACAATCAACCTGGGTCTTGACCCTATAGCCTCCTTCTTGTAATTCATAGTACACAACCACTCGAATTAATCCATCAAATTGATATAAAATCTTAACCATAAACTTATTAATTAAAATGGTAAAAAGTGGCATAATATAAACACATTATAATTAATATTTGAATAATACTTTTTGTCAAAATTAAATGTATTATAATATATGGTAGAAAGAAATGTTTAACTATAAATATTGAAATAAAAAAATATTAATTAAAGAATTCAAAATTGAAATCAATATTTATCCATTTTAAATTTTCAATCATATAAAATAATAAAGTTTTTGGATTTAATTTAATCATAATGTGTGTATTAATAAAAAATACAATTATTCATTATGAGGTCAATATGTTATTTGCGTGAATTGAATTTAAGTGTGAAGGATAAGAATCATTCCTCCCAACCATTAAATCTAAAGCCAATAAAAACACTTAAAAACACTAAACTATAATAATTTATTCACATACAACTTATTTTTAATAACTAAAAATATTTAAATAATAAATCTTAAATAATTCAAACCATTAATAATTCAAAAATATTAAATTAAATAATTCATCATATTTTATTTATCAATAATATTTTTTCCAATATATATGTACAAATACATTATCACAATGACATCATGACTCCACAATCAAGTGATTTTAGCAACTTTTCTAGCTTCTCAATCATAACTTCACAATCAAGTGATTTTCTCAAAATTGATGGAGGTGCACACACTTTAAAGAAAAGAGGAATCTGTGTTATATGATTTAAAATAATTTCACACATAGATATGTAAATGATGTGATCGTAAATCAAGAATTATATATATATATATATATATATACACACACACACACACACAGAAGATGTTTAATGTTTTATTTATTATAATTAAAATATATTAATATACAATTATTATATAAATAAGTATTGTATGACAGCGTAGTCCCTGCCATGTTGGAATGGGAATAAATGCACTGCTATAGCGGGACTGAGGGATAAATAGAAACCCGAAGAGCAGAGACACGTGGGAAGTAGCTTGAAGTACATGTGGTATCCATGTAGAAAATGACTCATGCCAGTGTGTCACACGCCAGCCATAAGACATCGGGTTGGTAGATGACCCGGGGAGAATGTCACTGCGGAATTAAGGCCGGAGCCCCAAAGAACCAGAGTCCCGAATTCTCGAATTAGTTAATCATAATATTATATTAATATGGGGTTAATATGTGGATATTCTTGCAGATTAATTTGTTAGCATCGAAACGACAACCTAACGAGGATGCCAATCCTACTGTGTTTTTTTATAGATGTCACACTCCTGTTTAAGTTTTTTTCCTGGGGTGTGTATAGTTCAAATATGGGACTTAGAAAATTTTCGTCGTAATGACTTGAAGAAATAAAAATGGACAGTAGCAGTTTTTTTTTTGAAATAAAGGTTCATGGAAAAAAGGACTAGGAATCACACACATTAAACATTCAAATCTAATAAACACAATTTCCTGACATTCAACATAGTTGGAGAAAAAATAAAATTGAGCACGTAAAAATAAAAGAAGATGATCGATATGCATAAAGAGAACTAATTTAGCATTCTGAAAGCAGCCCACAAGGCACCGTCGAAATTGTTCCCGAATTATTTTTATTTGAAATTTATCAAAAAATAATAATGTCTGTTACATATTTATGGAATTTGTTACATATTTCCATAAATTTATATGTGTTTGTCATATAGACTGAGATTGGGGCTCCCGCAGACCATAAAAGAAATAAATACAAGAAATATGATTGTAGAAAGAATAAGTGGGCGACGGTAGAGAGGAAGACCTTAAAAGAAGAAATTGGAAGTTATCAATCTTTGGTTAGAGATTTCTATTTAAAGAGGTGGAATAACTGGATTGATAAAGAAAGCAATATGTGATCAGTATAGACTTACTATGATGTTATATATTTCTCCCTTTACTTTTTGCTTGTTGATGCCTTTTTATTGCTCTCGTTGACGACCACTGGAATCGTGCCAAACGGTTGTTTCCCTTCGTCGGTGAGCTTGTCGATTCTTCTTTGGAGCCATTCTTCAATGTAGCTTCTCATGGGGGCCACATTGATTTCATCCCGGATTTCTATGTTGAAAAGCTTGTTTTCTAATTTCCTTAGATCGATAGAAATACTATGCAGAGCCTGTTCAATTTCTTCATTGTGTGTCGAATAGTCCACTAGCCAGTTCTCCACATCATCTTGACCATATTCAAGGATGCCCCTAAAGACAACCCCTTTAAAATATCAACTTGTTCATCGAAGGCTTGCTTGGTTAAGGACAAGGAGTTGAGGATTAAGTTTGGGTCTTGAACCTCATTGGTACTTCCGACTAAGTCTATTTCGGTTAGGTTTTTGAATAATTCTTCTTTCTCTGATATGGCTTGTTGACATGATTCAACAATGAGATGTAGGTTCTTAACTTTCTCTTTCCAGCATGCTTTTAATTGTTTGATCCGATTTGGGGAGGGGAGATATTCTTGTCTTCTTTTCAGATTTGAGATGTTGATGACATGGTTGCCAAAAGGGATCACCACCTCTAGATAGAAACGTTCTTCATTTTTTAAATCCGCCTGCAAATGCTGGTGCAAAGCATGTGCCCTCATTCGAAAGGAAGCTATATTTTGTGATGTTTCTCAGGCTCCAGTAATTAAATCCATTCTTTTCTTGATATTCTTCTCCACATATCCTCTACAGGATGTGAGGAGGCTGGAGGATCCTTTTAACTTGGCTGCAAGGGCGGCAGGCACGATTTTTGCTAAAGGACCGACAAACAATGGGGTAGGAGTCAAAGCCTCCTCCAATTCTTTGATTCGGTCGTTCAGTCTGGCATTATCCAGTTCAATTCCTCCAATGAAATCATCAAGAGCACATGCGGTTGCTCGGTGAAATCAGGAGATTTGGGACAACTGCATGTTCCTAAGGTTAATCTCTAAACGAGATTTCCCTTTCTTATTTGTTACATCTCTTTTTTCAATAATTAAATTTTAGATTGGTTGTCAAAAACAATGCTCTTGAATACGAAGGATTCATCTTCGTAAAAAATGTCGGTCTCAGCTATTTCCATTGTGGAACTATGGTGCATCGCGTCTGATTCGAAAAGATCTTTTAATGACTGTGGTTGAGTTATTAATTGCATGCGTTAATTAACCATTTAAGAAGTTGAATGAAAGATGATGAATTTAATGAAAGAACATAGCAACCATAAGATAATTTACAGATCTAAAATGAAGCAATAATAACAACAAACCATAACAAGAGAAGTGATAACGGAGTTCAACACAAAATTGCCTACGTCTTCGGGCCTTTTGTCTCAGTGGGGGAGGCTTCTTTATTAATTCTTAAATGATTTAAAAGTACAGAAAAAGTACATCAAATGGATCTCATACTGATCTCACTGTGTTCTTCTCGACCTCAAAAATCCAACACAACTGACGGCACTGAAAAAGACTGAGTGTAGCTCCCAGAAATGGCCTGCAAGCGTATGCTCCTCAACAACTTCCCTGCATAAAAATGGATTTGGCTTGGCGTTGCTTCAGCATAACTCTAATTTGATTGTCCCTCCATGACCTCAAACATGGATGGTTTATATAGATCTGAAGTTGGTTATCATTCCCCAACTTCCTCCCAAAATCTCGGCTAAAAAAGAGCTCAATATCTCCAAAAAATGGCCAAAATCTTCAATAATAGGCATAAATTAATTAAACAATCTATACTGTATAGTTTAAAACCCACTCTGTATAAAAATATGGGCTTAAGCCCCAAATCACGTGCCCCCCCCCCTATTCTGGTCACATGCACCTTAATATGGCCAAGCGCTAGCCTAAAGGGCTAAGCACTGGCCCCAGGATCATGCTAGCTCCTTGATTTGTGGGCATATGGCAATGCTTAATGGGACTGCGCCCTTCAAATGCGCATAGACTATTGATTAGCCCCCCGAATTCTTGGCACTTGGATAAGGTCACAGCCCCTGAGTTTTATGGTGGGTCGGTGCTAAAGATATGCCCCAAATCCTTATGCTCCGAATCTGTATAGTAGCGCACCCTTTTTGCAGCAGTGGTCATGGGTGTAATAAAATCATGGGCTGGGGCTATGCCCCAGCCCCCCCTTCCGCTCATATAACAATACATTGTATTTTAAATAAATTTAAATGCGCTTCATTGAACAAGAAACATGGTGGCGCGTTGATAATAAAGCTCTCCTCAAAGCACTTGGCTTGGTGGTTGGTCGTGGGTTCAAAACCCATGGACCCCAAACTTATTTTTGAAACTTGCCATTCGACTGTTGACTAGGTGCCACGTGGCTGCCCATGCCTCGGCCATGTGGCACCACCACATTTGTCCAACCACATGCCACGTGTCAATATTGTATTGGTCCACGCCTACATCATCTGCCCAGTCACTGGTCGCCACATGTCATCACCTGCCTTTTTCACCTCTATCACTGCCACGTGTCACTTCCAAAGAGTTCCACGTCACCCTTTGACTGTTGACTTGTTTTTGACTTTTTGTCTGTTTGGCAAAACGGTCAGAGTGTGATAACTCTCGCATACGACGTCTATTTGAGAAAGTAAATATATGGTCGGAATCAACACGATGAGTCGATCGCAATGGAATTGGTTTCGTCTAATTCTGAGCACTTTCATTTTTGAGCTTTTTCTAGGCCTGGAAGCCTCCTGGATCCGATTCTGGATCACACCTCCCCACTAAAGGACCTTTTGGTCCCCAAAAGGTTACTGACCAGTCAAAAAGCTCAGGATAGGCCACCCGGCTTGTCCTCTGTCTCTGAACTCTGTCCTGTGCACCTATCTCATCAAGATCAACTGTAACACAATCATGACAACTGACAACATATTGTTAGCCATTTGAACCCTGTCACATTTTACTGAAGCCATTATCATCGATGTAGACAACATTACTAATGATAGGATCAAAAATACGACTGCAAACAAGTTGATATACTTGTAATAATTGCACAACATGAGCTTATCTTGAAGCAAACTATGATTGATTTTCCATTCAACAATCATTTCCTGTTCTTACTTAAGATCGATTACTTCATTTGAAACAATTATTGATTTGTTGCTTTCTTGAACTACCTTCTTTAATTGTTCCATTGTTTGAAGTGTTTTATTTGCCTTAACATGATGAGCATGAACCACATAATCTTGACCTGCTTTGGTTATTTGATATTAATTCTTTGTCCTGTAGAAGATTGCCTTACGATAATATAAGTATGGACTACCTAAGACCATTCCACATTCACTTAAAGACACTACATCACATGTTACCTCATCCACATACTTAGATGAAATTGCAAATTTGATTGTGCACTGTTTTGTTATGTGCATTTGATGATGATTGCTTATCCATTTAAGTGTGCAAGGCTTATGATGAGTTTGTGTTTTTAACCCCAATTGCTTAACCAATTCTTCTGAGATTAGATTAACTTGCGATCCACTGTCGATTAATGTGTCTATCTTAGTGTGTCACATGATGGTCCTTATATGGAACAAGTTACTTCTACAATAAATGCCTTCACCAATTTTACCTGTCATACCAACCAATGAGATCTTAGATTCGTCACCTGAATCCGATCCCAAGTCAGTGGGTCTTGTTGTCGCGGCCATTGTTTGCCTTCCCTTCTTTTCCTTGAACCACTTTGGCCTTTTCTTGGGATGCAACTGCCAACATCTGTCCTCATCATGTCCCTCTTTCTTGAAATGCTTGCAAGAGGGCTTCTCGTCCTTTCTTGCCACTGCATTTGCCTTTTTGCCATGCCACTTCCTCTTGTCCTATTTCCTTGAAGACGATTCCCCTGATACACCTGCTTTCCCTGCTTCAATATATGTTGCTTGAATAGAAAGCTCATCAAGGTTAGTGGGTACAAACATGAATACAATGTTTCTAATATGCGCAGGTAAACCTCCTATATACTTCATAGGGGTTTCCTGTGTATGTAAAGGGATATCTAACATCAATGCCATTTTTCGAAATCCATCAGTATACTCTTGCACCGTTTGTCCTTTTCTTAGTTTTAAAGATTTCCATTCAATTAATGCTTTTTATTTATAACCCAAAGGATAAAATTGTTTTCTAAGTGCAGCAATAAAACTTTGCCATGATGGAAATATGTTACCCACTTGTTGCATTCTGTTTTGCAACTTGCTTTGCCACCATATGAGAGTTGTGCCTGCAAGTCTCAAAGATGCCAACTTTATTTGTGTGGCCTCATCCTTGATCTACTGCACACTGCAGTAAACCTCCATCTGCCTGACCCAATTGTCAAGTTTCTCTGCATTTACTTCACCATCATATATGGGCAACTCAAATTTAACATCAAGTTTTAATAATGACATTTCATTCTTATGTTTATGAACATGTTTCTTTGCATTAGATTTAGAACTTGAACTTGAAGAAGAAGGAGAAGTAGGAGGTGATGATGGAGGTGAAGGAGGAATATGAGGATGATCCTCTTCCTCTTCACTTTTTCCCTTTGAAGATTTGCCAAGAACCGGTCTCTTTTGTTCCAAGTAATCCTCATACAAAACTTTCACCATCTCCGACATAGCAAGGAAAGTTTTTTGAAATTCTTTCTCATCAAGAGAAAGTCCCTCTTCCGACGCCATCTTCTCGTTGTGAGAAGCTCTCTTTCTCAATCCAATTAATGGATTCTCTAAAACAAGCTCGCCTTCACCACGCTGTAGCTTTTCCCTAGTTAACATGCAAAACTCAAATCCAAATGTCAACTAGCTCTGATACCACTTGATCCGAAAAGATCTTTTAATGACTGTGGTTGAGTTATTAATTGCATGCGTTAATTAACCATTTAAGAAGTTGAATGAAAGATGATGAATTTAATGAAGGAACATAGCAGCCATAAGACAATTTACAGATCTGAAATGAATCAATAAGAACAACAAACCATAACAAGAGAAGTGATAACGGAGTTCGACACAAAATTGCCTACGTCTTCGGGGTTTGTCTCAGTGGGGGAGGCTTCTTTGTTAATTATTAAATGCGTTAAAAGTACAAAAAAATCACATCAAATGGATCTCATACTGATCTCACTGTGTTCTTCTTGACCTCAGAAATCCAACACAACTGACGACACTGAAAAAGACTGAGTGTAGCTCCCAAAAATGGCCTGCAAGCGTATGCTCTTCAACAACTTCCCTGCATAAAAATGGATTTGGCTTGGCTTTGCTTTAGCATAACTCTGATATAACTGTCCCTCCATGGCCTAAAACAGGCCTAGTTTATATAGATTTGAAGTTGGTTATCATTCCCCAACTTCCTCCCAAAATCTAGGCTCAAAAAGAGCTCAATATTTCCCAAAAATGGCCAAAATCTTCAATAACAGGCATAAATCAATTAAAAAGTCCATATTGTATAGTTAAAACCCACTCTGTATAAAAATATGGGCTTAAGCCCCCATATCACGCTCGTGCCCCCCTATTCTGGTCACATGCACCTTAATATGGCCAAGCGCTAGCCCAAAGGGCTAAGCGCTGGCCCCAAGATCATGCTAGCTCCTTCATTTGTGGGCATATGGCAATGTTTAATGGGACCGTGCCCTTCAAATGCGCATAGACTATTGATTAGCCCCCAAATTCTTGGCGCTTGGATAAGGTCACAACCCTTGAGTTTTATGGTGGGTCGGTGCTAAAGATATGCCCCATATCCTTGTGCGTCGAATCTGTATAGTAGCACACCTTTTTTGCAGCAGTGGTTGCGATTGTAATAAAATCATGGGATGGGGCTATGCCCCAACCCTCTCTTCTGGTCATATAACAATACGTTGTATTTTAAATAAATTTAAATGCGCTTCATTGAACAAGAAACATGGTGGCACGTTGGTAATAAAGCTCTCCTCAAAGTGCTTGGCTTGGTGGTTGGTCGTGGGTTCAAAACCCATGGACCCCAAACTTATTTTTGAAACTTGCCATTCGACTATTGACTGGGTGCCATGTGGCTACCCATGCCTGGGCCATGTGGCACCACCACATTTGTCCAACCACATGCCACGTGTTGGTATTGTATTGGTCCATGCCTACATCATCCGCCTAGTCACTGGTCGCCACATGTCATCACCTGCCTCTGTCACCTCTGTCACTGCCACGTGTCACTTCCAGAGAGTGCTACGTCACCCTTTGACTATTGACTTGTTTTTTACTTTTTGCCTGTTTGGAAAAACGACTAGAGTGCGATAACTCTCGCATATGGAGTCTGTTTGAGAAAGTAAATATATGGTCAGAATTAGCGCGATGAGCCGGTCGCAATGGAATTGGTTTCGTCTGATTCTGAGCACTTTCATTTTGAGCCTTTTTTAGGCCTGGAAGCCTCCTGGATCCGATTTTGGATCAGCGTCTACGGACTGATCAACTTTTTTGAACATGTCATCCACATTAGTCTCAAGTTGCATGTTCTCACTTTCAGTTTCAGGCTCTTCCGCCCACCCTACAACGTTTTTTCTCTTCGTCGTCACGGGAAGCTTGTGAGAACTATCAATTTTTCCATGAGGAGGGTTCTTATCTCCTCCTTCGTTTGAATATTTCTGGATTGCTTTCTTACTGAGGTGGGCCATTGAAGCGATGCTCTGTGATGTTGTGCTCTTGGGAGTGTTGGCTGGGGACTAGACACTCTTCTCACCGGATCCTTTTCCCTGTTGTCTGTACAATTCTGTTGTGCTTTGCAATGTCTCTACATCGCCATCGTTAGGAGCATGAGTGTTGTCGTCATTTTCTGTGTATTCGTTCAGGCATGTATGGATAAAAGAGCTGTTAAAGCCAACTGCTAGTAAATGTTCTAGAAAAATTCCATTAGGGTCGAACCCTCTTAGCCTTTCAACATATCTTAGGTTCAAATTGTTGAAATGGCCTACGAATTCGTCAATCTTGTTGACGTTCCTGAACACGAAGTCCCTAACTTTCTAAGGCAGAGGAATGAACTATTTTTTTCTCTTACCATAGAAAAATACAACCAATAGTTGTATTGCCTTGCTATTTTTGTAACAAACATCTTGTCTGTGATGTGACATGGAAGGAAAGTAGGATTTTCCTTCGAGCCAAAAATCATTATTACACTGTAATTTTCCATTTGTTCAAGTGTCCCCTTCCTGTCCAAAAACTTGGTTTCCTGGGCAGACATCCGGGGAGCATCCTTTCCTAACAATAAATCTTTGAAAACCGAGACAAAGTCATTAAAAACCTCATAAAAAAAACAGGAGGCCTTGTGCCTCCACAAGGCCTGGTACTAGAACGTTATTAGGTCGAATTCATAGTTTATCTTCTTGGACAGAGACAGTTTTGGAAACGGACAACAATGCGCTATCATGAAAACCAAGTAGGATGACATATACAATTTATTCTCTTCTTTGAATTGTGACAATTGGGAACAAATTTCAATGGAAATTAGCTTCCCCCAATAAAAAATGAATTGTTCCTTGACTGTGAAATACAAAATATAAAGAACCATGCGGGAAATGCTTATCGTGGATTCCTGTCCTGTTATTCTTATAAACAACCAGGCAATTTCCCGAAATGGATTTCTAAAGGAACTGACCTGCAACTTTGTGATATCTTCAGGAACTGTTGTCGGGTCTTCCAGGAACTCGAGTAAGAGGTCCAACTCGTTATCATTTTTTTCTAGGAACTGCTTGCAGTCTTATCCTCTGAAGGTCAATGTTAGCTACGACAATCTTAACATCTTGCAGAAGACCTGAGGTGACAAAGAAACAGGAGAATGGTCGCGTAGTGGAATAATTCTTTGGCTTGAAATATATTTTTCGGCGCACCAAGAGACAACCTCCTTACAGTCAAAAACTTCAGGGACGCAGCCTGTACGAGCGATTCCAAAGGTCCAAATCACTTCGTTCTGGGTGGAATGGGATGAATAGTAAGAGTATGCCATGGACTACTGGAAGTTATGGTCATCACGGTCGAAGATCTTCACTGTATCTCCACAGAACTGTTGTCAAGTTGTTGCCATAAGTTTATGAGAACGTTCGTTTGCTCCAGACGGATGTTTGAAATGTAGAGTTGGAAGTGATAATATAACCCTCCACAAATCTTGGTCCAATGTGTGTGAATGGGAGATCTCCTCGAGCCTTTCGCTTATTAATGACAATATCGACGATTGTTGCATGATGCGTTGTTAGCATTAAAGACTAGTAATTGCATACTTAGAAGTGCGAAGATGGCAGGTACGACAAAGAGTAATTAAGGATTGGAGATTTCGTGAACGCGCCAATGCGACGACTTGCGAAAGACATTCCATGTTATTTGAGATAAACAATCAGAAGGGATAGTATAACTCTTTGCAGATATTGGTTTAATGCGTATTAATGGGAGATCTTCTCGAGAATTTTGCTCATTAATGACAATGTTGACGGTTCTTGCATGACAAGCTGTCAACATCAAAGCTTACTAATTGCATATTTAGAAAGAAGTACGAAGGTCGCGGGGACGGGAAAGAGCTATTAAGGAATGGCTAATTATCGAAAACCGTCGGTCGGGTTTCAAAATAGGGTTACAAGGTATAACCATGAGAGGTGAGGGCATGACGGTCAAATTGTATGTCTTGAAAGTTTTGAGTGCAAAATGCATAACATAGAAGAGGGCATGATGGTACAGTCCAGAGGTCAATTTGTATATTGCGGAACTCTAGGTACTATTTGCAGGCCACGGAACATTGGAAGTGCAATCGTGAGCCTGCCTAACTGGGAACCCACAATCGAAAAAGTGGCTAAGTACGGAATATGGAAACGGTAGGCTAGACTCGTTTTCTCTAATATATTGAAATTTGTAATAGATATCCCATTACATGGCAAGATCTTTTCTGCATGTTTCTAGGCAAGTTGTGTAGCGATAGTCAATGTGACTGTCTCGTCGAGCCTTTTGCTTATTAATGACGGTCTGTACAATTGTTGCATGATGCTGTTAGCATTAAACCTTGTTCATTGCATACTTTGAAAGAAGTGCGAAGGTGGTGGGCACAAAAAACAATGACTAGAAATTGGAGATTTCGTGAACTCACCAACCCGAGGATCCGCGAAAGATATTCCATTAAATGGGCATGTATGGAAAGCGGTCGAACGTGCTTCAAACTAGGGTGATAAGGGTTCCCCAGGAGACGTGACTCCCCAACGATCAAATTGTATGTCTCGAAACTTTTGAGTGAAAAATGTGTAACACGGAAGAGGGGATGATGTGGGAGTCCAACAGTCAATTTGTATATCACAAAAGTCTGGGAGATCTCCTCGAGCCTTTCGCTCGTTAATGACAATATTTACAGTTCCTGCATGATGAACTGTTAGCTTTAAAACTTACTAATTGCATATCCAGAAAGAAGTACAAAAGTGGCGGGGACAAAGAACATCAATTAAGGAATGGCTAATTATTGAAAGTGGTCGATCAGGCTTCAAAATAGGGTTACAAGATATAGCCAGCAGAGGTGAGGGATCGAGGGTCAAATTGTATGTCTCGGAAGTGTTGATTGAAAAACATGTAACACGGAAGAGGGCATGATGGGGTATTCCAGTGGAGAAATTGTATATCTCAGAACTTGGGTATTGTTTGCAAGTCACAGAACATTAGAAACATTATCTTGAACCCGCCAGTCCGGGAACCCGCAATCGAAAAAGTGTCTAAGTATGGAATAGGGAAATGGTAGGCTAGACTCGATACACAGTGGTTGCAACATGTGCAACCATGGAAATGTACCATGTCATGAACATATAGCCAACTCGCGGCTATGTATTGAAAGGAATAGTGGACAATCGGGCTCATGATGGGGCATTCCAGCGGACAAATTGTATATCGTGGAACTCTGGGCACTGTTTGCAAGTCACATAACATTGGAAACACAATCTTGAGCCTGCCAGTCCGTGAACCCACAATCGAAAAAGTGTCTAAGTATGGAATAGGGAAATGGTAGGCCAGACTCGTTTTCGCTAATATATTGAAATTTGTAATAGATATCCCATTACCCGACAAGATCTTTTCTGCATGTTTCTGACAAGTTGTGTAGGGATAGTTAGTGTGGTTGTCTCCTCGAGCCTTTTGCTTATTAATGACGATATTTACGGTTGTTGCATCATGACCTCTTAGCATTAAACCTTTGTTGTTGCATATTTGGAAAGAAGTACGAAGGTGGCAGACATAGGAAATAGTGATGAGGAACTAGAGATTTCGTGAACCCGCCAACCCGAGGATCCAAAATAGGGTGACAAGGGTTCTCCAGAAGACGTGAGGCCCCAAAGGTCAAATTGTATGTCTCAGAACTTTTGAATTCATAATGTGTAACATGGAAGAGAGGACGATGTGGGAGTCTAGCAGTCAATTTGTATATCGTGGAGGTCCGGGTGTTGTTTGCAGGTCATGAAACAATGGAATTGCAATCTAGAGGCCAGATTAATTAATGTGCATTGAGAAGGGCACGAATGTGGTAGGGATGGAAGGGAGCGATAAATGCTTTGAAACTTTTTGTAAACCCGGGTAGAGTGAAGCTTGTGAGTTGGAGGAGCCCGGGGTGGAATTGTAGATCACAAATTTTTTGGGTGCAAGATGTATATCATGGAACATGTGGAAAAAAATTGGGTAAGTATGGAAAGGAATGGCGGTCATTCGAAGTACCATAAATGGCGGTTTAATGCGTGTTAATGGGAGATGTCCTCAAGGTTTTTGCTTGTTAATGGAAATTGTTTTGCACCAGTGTGTTGAGTTGTCACTAGTAAAACCCCAATTAATGTGCATTCGGAAGGGCATGAAGGTGGTGGGGATGGAAGTTGAAACTTTTGTGAACCCGAGTAGAGTGAATATTGCGAGTTCGAGGAGTCCAGGGTGGAATTGTAGATCACAGAAGTCTTGAGTGTAAGATGTATATCACAAAACAAGCGACAGGAGAGTTCAATAGCGCCAACCTCGGAAACTGCGGCCATAAAATTGGCTAAGTATGGAAAGGAACGACGGTCGGTCAGACTCATGATGTGAGGATATAGATGGAGATGAAGATCTGTCAGTCCGCCAACCTGAGAACTCGCGATCATAGAAATGCAACTAAGTATATAACCAGAAAGGGATAATAGAGGGGAACAAGAAAAGGGAAAAAGGGGTAAGTATCTCATAGAAAAACATCTACTGTTCGTTTATCAATGCCAATGTTTTCGAACCCCTGGTGAGTTTTCACTTGTAAAGGCATAAATTGCAGATCAAGAAAGTTTTTGGGTGCAAGATGTATATGATAGAATGAGGGCATAAGTGTTCGATAACGCTAAATCGGGACCCAGTGGTCAGATAATTGACTAAGTATTGAAAGGGATGGCAGTCAGTCAGGCTCATGATGTGAAGATATAGATGAATATGAGCATTTGCCAATCCGCCAACCTGGGAAGTCGTGATCATAGAAATGTGACTAAGTCTAGAACTAGAAAGGGATAATAGAGGGGAAGAAGACAAGGGAAAAACAGGTAAGTATAGAGGAGGGGAAAGAAAGAGAGAAACAAACATTTAGTCTCAGCTATGTAATATACTTGGAGGTCGAAAAAGACAACTTCAAGTTTAAAGAGAATTTGTTTATATTTATTCCAATTGTATTCATATTAATATATCTTAATAGATTATTTGTGGTCCAAATGTAAAACATCTTCCAATTTGTAGGGTGTTTTTCGGCTCGCAATTTCGTTCAAGGATATTCTCAAATAGAAGAAACTGTAATATATGCACAATATTGAACATGACGTCGACACCTGAGTTGTCATGTTGAAATAGAGTCATTAATTGATTCTATTTACGGGGACTCGAAGAATGAAAGCAAGACGGGTCCACACATTTCTTTCTTAAGTATAGGGTGGGCGCCACATAACTATGTCCTGTCACAAATTATTCTTCCATGTAAAATGCAAGGAGCGAATAGAGTAGCTTTTATTTAAATCAAAGTGTTGGGCAGGGAAAAAAAAGATCGTCGTGCGCGTCTTAAATTCTTGTAGAAAGAGGTTGAATTCATATATCAATAGCTGTACAGGCCAATGAGTCAATTTAAAAAAAATTACAAAAAAAAAACAATATTAGACATTGGAAAACACCATACAAAAACATCAAATATTTTATATTCAGATAAACTGGGTTACAAAATACAGCTGAGATTATTTCCCAAAATAGTTGTCTTGAAATAGTTCAACACATATTCTTTGAAATTTAAATGCATTTTCCATAATGACTGCGATTGGGGCTCCTTTATAGACAATCTTTTATAGATTTCAACTTGATCATCAAATGCTTGCCTGATTAAAAACAACGAGTTGAATATCAATTTCGGGTCTTGGACTTCATGGGTGCTGCCAGCTAGATCTATCCCAGCTTCTTGAATAATTTGTCTTTTCTAGATATGTCATGCATGCATTAGATTTTTATTCAACATTCCATACTTTGCTAGGTGCTAATTTCCCTCTATCATCGAAAACTTGGTGTTTAAGGTGCCTTCCTTGTAATGTTCCTGGTCATCGACATCTGAGACAACTTAGAGATGCGATTCAGGCCCAATTCAAAGACGAGGGAGTGGTTTTATGTGACGTCATCTTTGGGGGATTTTTTTTTTGTTAGCCAACATAAGCTGAGACAAAAAATTCAAGTATCTTGTGATTGATATTCTCCTTGTATTCAATCGTTTGTTTGGTTGAAAGGCCCGCTTGAAGATTTGTATGCTGGATTTCTTTGTTTGATTCGTGTAAATTGGAAGGGACGTTCAAATCACATGCAAAATGCTCCTTTTTTGAAGTATATAGCTTCTTCCAGCAACATAGATTTGGCAAGTGTATCAAATGTTGCAGATCACACTAGAATATATCTTTCGTCATACGAGTGGCAGACATCATGGTTCACAAAATGGTCTGGAATATTCGGAAGTGACTCCAAATATTAGTCCATGCCCGAATATACTTAGAAGGAAATTATAAATTTGGATCCTCACAAAGGTGAGAAACTGTATGAGTGCTTGAATAAACATTCTAAAATTACAGAGCCTTCTATCTCAAAGTTGTAACAGACTTGACAGACAACCAACTTCTATCTCAAAATTTGTTGAGAAACCTTTAGATGTAGTAACAGACTCGACATACAATCAAATTTCGACCACTGCTGGTACTAATGTCAAGTGTAACAAGTCGTGACCCCATGCTCCAGGTAGCTTCAGCTTCAGGCATCCACACTAGCGGTGACTCTAGGATCTAGATAGCTTTAGCTTCAGACATTGACACTGGCAGTGACAATGGGAACAATGCCATTGATTGCAGGCCGATAATGCGGTGAACAAGAAAGCATGTCATTGTCAAAGCACTTAGACTGCAGGGTTTTCAGACCTGCAAAGAGCATCGAATTTAGTGTTTCTTTGTCACAACAATTACAGTGTTGTTGTGAGTCCGGAAAGCTTTGGAGGTTGGGTGTCTTATGCGATGATGACCTCGAAATTAGGTACATGTCAGACATTTATTATCTGACATTGCAGTGTTAATTCGATTTCCATAGTCGACTATGGGTCGATTGCATTGGCACAATCAATATTAATTGTCTAAATAATTAACATCCTTGAAGGACGTGAATCCCAAACAACCCCTGAAACTTTTCGAACATTCATGTGTTAAACGAATACACTATTTTATAATTTAAAAAATAAGAAATTGTATTTTCTATGTCTAACATTAGGTTGCACACATAAACTTTTTTAAGTTAACCGAAATTAATATATACTCAACTCAGATCCCTGGAAGCGATCAAATTCCCTAGAGATAGTTTATTTCCATCATCTTGGTTGGGATAGAAGGCTCCACCACCAGGACAAAGAAAGAAGGTAGCAATAAAAGCACCTGTGCAAACACAAGCTGGGGATAGAAGCACTCTATGACCAAGAATACACTTTGTACTTATCAACCCGTGATCCTAAAGAACAACTCGAGAGACCCTTGTGGCGAGGCCATGGCGATTTATTTGAACCAAAAGAGTTAATACTTCAAGCATCAAGCAACTTCCATTTTTTTCCAAATATCGGATCTACTGCAACAGAAGAAATGCATTCTCCTTATTCAAGACACGAGAAACTACAAAAAGATTGATATTTGGTGGAAATATCCATGGAATATATACTACATCAAGGTCTCTTCTAAATAATGAAACAAAATCATTACATGAAGGTGGAATCAAAGGGTGATCTTCAGAAACCAAATCATTACCTGAATACGTCAAACTTCTTGCAGAAGGTGGTAGTATAAAGTAATCTTCAAAAAGTGTTGCAAAGTCCATAATTCCTTCCCATTAAGTTTTCCCAGTTACTTGTCGATGCAGGCATTATAAACTTTTGAGAGCATCGGTCCTTGGTTATATACCCACTTTCAACCACTAGTGGAATATTCTTGAAAAGAGCAACAAGCTCTTCGACCCAGATGCAATTATATGCATAGGAATAGTGAAACAAGTTTGAGTGGTGATAGAAAGTTGATTGTATGTGGAGTATGTTACTACATCCAGAGGTCGGTGAACAACTTTGACAAAGAAGCTGACTTTCTGTCAAGTCTGTTACCACACCCATAATTTGCTCAACAAACTTTGACATAGAAACTTCTGTAATTTTAGGATGTTGATTCAACCACAGTTTCTCACATTCGTGAGGATCCAAATTTATAATTTCCTTCTGAGTATACTCGCACATGGAGTAATATTTGACGTCACTTTTGAATATTCCAGACCATTTTGTAACCCACGATATGTGCGACTCCTTTGACGAAAGATAAATTCTTGTGTAGTCTGCAGGATTTGATACACTTGCCAAATCTGTGTTGTTGGAAGAAGCTATATACCTCAAGAAATGAGCATTTTGCAGGTGACTTGAAAGACCCTTCCAATTTCCAGTAACAGAACAAATAATTTCAACACACAAATCTTCAGGCAAGCCTTTCAACTAACCAAATGATCGAATACATGGAGAATATCAATCATACGATACTTGAATTTTTTGTGTCTGAGTTTCTATTAGCTAACATAATTTTTTTCACTCAAAATTGACGTCACATAAAACCATTCCCTCGTCTTTCAATTGGGCCTGAATGGCATCTCTAAGTTGTCTCATATGTGAATGACCAGGAAAATTACAAGGAAGGCACTTTAAATCCCAAGTTTTCGATGATAAAGGGAAATGGGAATAAGTATTTAAAATGAACATTGGAGGATGATAGTATAATCTTTCGTAAATCTTGGTTTAATGCGTTTTAATGGGAGATGTCCTCGACCTTTTCGCCTATTAATGCCAATATTTTTGAATATGTGTGGTGAGTTGTCATTAATAACATATGAGTTAACATTTCCATATGCAAGCATATTCTCAAATACGACAACCTGTAATATATGCACAATATTAAAGAGGGGTATGACGTCAACACCTTTGTGGATGACACTGGGGTAGCACAATATTTCACCCTTACTATGATGATGCCTTAAAAAAACTAAAATAACCAACAATTTTTCCATTTCAAGATGGACACAAAAAAATTATCAGATCCCATAATATTCGCTCGTTAATGCGTTTTAATGGGAGATGTCCTCGAGCTTTTCGCTTATTAATGCCAATATTTTCGAACTTGTCTGGTGAGTTGTCACTATTAAAAGCATAATTAATGTGCATTGGGAAGGGCAAAAGGTGGCGGGGATGGAGGGGATCGAAAAATGCTTTCAAACTTTTGTGAACCTGGGAGTCCGTGAACCCGTGAAACTTTGAAGACTCGACTAAGTATGGAAATCTGGGTCGATCACATGGAGTCATAGTAGGTAGAGTCAGGATTGCAAGTTTGAGGAGTCCAGGTTCAAATTGTAGATCAATTTTTTTTTGGGTGCAAGATGTATACCTTGAACACAAGGAAACAAAGTTCGATAACGCCTATCCGCGAACCCACGGTCATAAAATTGGCTAGGTATGCCAACGAACAACAGTCAGTCGGACTTGTGATGTGAAGATATAGATGGATATGAGGATTTTCTAGTTCGCCACCTCGGGAACCCGCAAGCATAGAAACACGACTAAGTATAGAACCAAAAACGGATAATAGGGGGGAAGAAGAAAAGGGAAAAACGGGTAAGTATAGAAGAGGAAAAAGAAAGGGAGATAAGAACTTTATCCCTCACACAACAACACTTAGTCTCATAATTATGAATCCATAGAAACACATTAACTATGGGAAAAACAATTTCAGCTATGAAATATAGTTGGAGCTCGACAAACTCTGGTTCAAGTCCAAAGATATGTTGTTTATATCTATTTCAACATGTTTCATATTATTTTATTTCAATAGTATTTTTTGTGGCCCAACTGTAAAACCATGTTCCAACTTGCGTTTCTCAAGTGGAAATGTGTTTGTGAAGACACATTTCCTTGAACGACAGTCCAGGGGTAGGGAAAGTGCAATGTCGACTATTTTTTGAGAAGACATTTGTTAAAGATTAAGCAATGTATTTCCAAGTGCACGTATTATTTACATAGCATCAATATGATTTCTTTCATGTTCTTTGCATATTCTTTTGAATGTAGTTGTCATAGATTTGTCAACCTTTGCCATGTCACTATGGATGTGATAAAGGTGGGATCTCTAGTGAACATAGACCTTCAATAACAACACCAAGACATCATCACACTCCTGTTTCTCTAGTCGTAGTAGTCACATACGAAAATGTTCTGCAAGAGGATTTTGGCTCAGGCATTCCTAGTATTGAAAATTCTTACTTGCAAACTGGAAATGGTAAAAAACAACCAACGAACATGAATGCAACCACGAAACTGAGACTCACCTGTGAATGGGAAAGGAAAGAAGCGCAACCCCCACCTAGAAAACTGCAACAACATGTCCAACTACGGATCCATGACTCCAACCTTGCAAATTTGAAGCAAACAAGAGCAAGCAACAAGCAACAAACCCGTGAACAAGTACCAAAAGGCCCAACTGCAACTGCAGGACCTCAACTCTTAAAAGTTTAATCAAACAACAATAAGCAGCATCCAACGAACCAACGAACAAGCATCAACCAGTCAACCAGGAATGTCGATGAAGAACAATATTGGCCAAATACATTGCAGACAAGATTGTATCAAAAAAATCGGAGGAAAATGTATTGTAACACACCTGTTAAGCAAACATTTCAGGCTGTGAGGCCTACCAGGTAAACATTTAAGGATGTGAGGACCGTCCAAAGGCCTCCCACTGTGTAAACATTTAAGAAAGTTGCAGTTTGCATGATTGGCATTTTGCATCCACACTTGGAAATGTGCTTCTGTCGTTCCCCATTCACGAGTAAGTTTCACTACCATGGTTACATCCCTATTTGTTGTTGTTTTTTTTTCCCTAGTTTCAAAGTAAGAATTTTCAATATTGGGAGCGATAAAAATCCTCTTGCATACCATCTTTGTATGTGACTACTATGACCAAAGATATAGGACTGTAATGTTGTCTTCGTCTCGTTCCTGAACGCCAATGTTCGACACAGAACCCACCTCCAACGCAACCACAATGACATATAAAAAAGGACATCGTATTTTCTCCTTACATAAAAAGATGTTCTGCAAGAGGGTTCTGACTCAGGCATCTCCAGTATTGAAAATTTTTACCTGCAAACTGGAAATAACAAACAACAAAGAACGAATCGGAAGGTAAACATGGCATCGAAACCCACCCATCAATGGGGAATTATAGAAGCACAATTCCAATCACGGTTGCAGAATCCCAAGCATGCAAACTGCAACAACACCAACAGGAAAACAAGAGGAACAACAACAGACAAACAAGAAACCAGTGAACAAGCAACGAGGAAGCATCAACCAGTGAACCAGTAATGCTGTTGAAGAATAATATTTCCCATATTCACTGTAGACAACATTGTATAAAAAAATATAAAAATCGGAGGAGAATGTATTGTAACAAGCTTGTTAAGTAAACATTTAAGACTGTGAGGCTTGTTAGGTAAACATTTAAGTCTGTCAAGACCACCGAAGGGCCTCGCGCTGTGTAAACATTTAAGAAATAATACAATGTGGCAGGTCTGTTATGTACGCAAAACAATTATTATATTATTTTATAATAATATAAAATAATAACAATAAAAAAATAGTAATAATAATAACAATAGTTCGAACAATAGAAACTATGCAAAAGAAATTTAGTCAAAGGACAAACTAATATGAAGTCAACTAATAAAAAACTGACTCTCGATGCTCAAAACTTTGGATATCTAAACATTTTAATAAAGATAGTAAAAATTCAGAAAGACCGTAGATGATAAAAAACTTTGGATATGCTAACATATAAAACATTGGGAAGA
>ML809096.1:60027-73381 GCA_009831015.1 Picea engelmannii | reverse complement strand
CTTGACCATCCAACATAAGAGGAAGAGGGAGGCGTAGTAAGATGACATCTTAAGCTATCATATAAGAGACTATATGTTGAAGAGCCGAATCCACATGCAAAACAATGAGCCAAGAAATACAAAGATTAAGTTGCTTGATGTTGAATCTCATATCTGTGATTCCTCCATGCATTTCAAAAACTAGATGTAGCAGATCCTCTTTGGAAGAGGAGTTGAACTGGGTTGAATTCATTGTCTGGGGTGCTTCCCTGTTGATGTGCGATATTCCACGAGAAGAATTGGTAGTGCAATTGTTCTCTGAACCAAGATGGGGAGCCATATGCACCAAAGGAGAAGCAAGGATGGCAAGGAGGGGGCATATAACATATTCATGTAGATTCCTCTTCAACTCTACACCCCCAAATGACCATCGCTTCCTGCATGGAGAGAGAATTTTGAGTCCCAAAGACATGAGGAGGAGAATTTGTGGATTCCCCGTCAGAAGGATGAGATAGGCTTCCCTCACGAATGCAATGCCATTCCATCCTACCGCGGGATGGGCCACTTCTTCGAGATCGAGCCCACTCTCTGGGCCTGGGCATTAGAACAAGGAGCAAAGTTGGCAGCTCTACGATAATGGAGAATCAAAGATCTCCTTTTCTAGTGAAAAGAAAGCCAAGTAGTCAGATACATGTGTTGAGATTATACCTCCGCTTTTTGTAATTCCCCGTATAGAAATTCAACCGGGATTGCATAAATACCTCCATAATTGAAGTCTTGGAAGAGTTATTAACCTTCCTACGTTAGTACCTTAGCCCATATGAAGACCAGATCTGTCACACGCCAAGAAATTAATGAAATGAATGGGATCTACCTCAATGGTTCTTGTCCCTACCCGCGGAGGATTGTGTCGTTTGCTGGTGTAAAATCTTCTTTTCATATGCATTATAATCATGATAATGACAACCCCTTCTGGGGTGAAATTTGAAGGATATGGGGTGGGCTTTGATCCACTTATGTGTGCATGAGTCATGATACCATTTTTAGTATAGTATCTTTGGGTGCAACCACAAGTTCGACCACTACCTCAAGCTGTCCCCATGACTCTAGGTAAGGCCCTCACGGTAATTGAACCTTACCCAATGGTGAAAAACTCCTCTCTTTCCACCATTAGATCCAACCCCTTTAAACTATTTTAATTTTAATTTAAGATAAAATTGAAATTAAAATAAACACATCTATATCATAGAAGTGATCATTGTTGTTTATTTAAACAATAAATAAGTCAGCCGACTTTCATAGAAAAACATCATTTCCTTTTAAATAATTCTTTAGAGATTTTTGTTCCTAAATCGAACATTAATAGATACTTAATTTTTATACAAAATAAAATAACTTTTAAATTTATTCTTTATGGGCTACAAGTCAGGTTTTCTTTTCATTTGGCTACCGTAATGACTAGATCACCATAGGTTGTAGCATATCATCGCACCATGGCATTCACAGTGATAGTGTGCAAAATCAATTTTTTGACTTTTAGTTATTGCCATGACTTCACACATATAATTTCACATTTTAATTTAATATTAATTAATTATTATACATAATTTCAAGTTCAATCTTTATTAGGTTTAGGTGGTTTGGAGGAATGATTGTTATCTTATGTACAATTTCAAATTTTAATTTAATATTAATTAATTATTATACATAATTTCAAGTTCATTCTCTATTGGGTTTAGGTGGTTGGGAGGAATGATTGTTATCTTCCTTATCCAAGTTCAATTCTCGCAAGTGACAAGTTGAGCTCTTAATGGGTATCATGTTGTAATGGTTTTGAACCTTGTTGTCGATTGACCTTACGCCCTAAATATTATAAGGTTTACCCTAGGTACCATCATTGAAATGATGGAAAGTATCGAGGAGTTTTCCCCAAACAATAATTCAAGCTCAACCTTTCACATAGTTTTGATGTATATTTTTTTTAATCAAAACTTGAAACCAATTTTTTTACAATAACTTTAATATGATATGATTTAAATTAATTTCACTCATAAATATGTAAGTGATATGATCGTGAATCAAGAATAACATATAAATTCTATGATATGACTAGTTTTTTTTTTTTTTGTAAGCTAGCATACATTATATTACCTTCAAGAAAACATTAAATTTGTACATACAGTTTGTTGGCAGCTGGGTTTCCATGAGAGGAAACCAACCCAACTCTAGATGGATTCAAAACTATGTCGCCCCCATGAGTTCCAAAAATATATCAGTTTAAGCTTACTAGAACTACCATCTTTAAGAAAAGATAACACTAATAGAACCACTATAGTACTTAAGACCTGAACTATGAAACTATAATTGAAATGAACACAAATTTAATTGCTAGGACTAGACTAGAGGCGACACTAGCCCACTCGGAGGAACTTCAGAGCTGCATGCTGACAGGAGGATAGGCACATGTAAGATGATGGCGTCTTGACCAGACAAAGTTGTCACTGTCATGTGGTGTGGGTGAGCATGGATTGCGACCAACATGGAAATCTGTTGGTCCATTTGCTCCATGTGGTGCTTCAAATCTATGATCTTCCGATGAGTCTCAAAGAGAAGAATGAGGAGCTTCTCCACCAAATTGGAATGGTAGGGAGAGTGGATCATGCTTCAAGCTTCCGGTGATGGCTGCCAAGGACTGGGAGAACGATTATCCAAATGGTTACTCATAAGGCCTCCTCAAGTTGGGCTTTGACTAGTTTTCCTTGTGGCATAAACATGAATTGGTTGTGCTTCAAATCCTAGAGAGTTTCATGCATCATCAAACCACTCAATTCTGCAACCCCATTGATTTTCTCCCTCTTGCATGTTGGGATATTGTCTCGGATCTTCAAATCTATTTAGAGAAGTTGTAGCAGAACAAACCGAAGTCGAGCTAACAAGCTCCATGTTCTCTGAGCAATTATTTTTCCATCGATGCGAGCCACTTCCATGATGGGGATGACCTCTGGGTCGAATACGCGACATGGTAAACTTTGTTATGTTTGTTGGACCAGTTCTAGAGGGATAACGATGATGGAACCTCCACCAAAAGAAGCCAATGTTATGGAAATCCAGAGCATGGTACCCATTGATAAATAACATGTTTCCTTATGCCAAGGTCATTTCGACAGTACCATGCCAAAGGTGTGGAGTAGTGGTGCTTATAGCCAAAGTGTTCCCAACATCAATCTCCACCACATCACATGTACCATGAGCCATGCATATTAAATCCCTCGTCAACTGTGGTTGAATGAATTAGTAAATTCTATGATCGTAGAGGTCAAATATGACAGTTGTCACTTGCCAATTTTGAGGATCGAGCTTCCAGGTGGCCTCGCCCTCTGCCTCCCTTCAATTTTTCACGTGTACCCTCTAGTACCCCATCCAGGGAAGAGTTCTCTTGCTGCACCAGATCCATGCATTCCAAGAGGGTAGGATGCCTTGGGTTATGGGCTAAAGAGCAGTCCAAGTCACTATTGCCACAACTAACTCCAATATTTGTGAGCTTGTCTGTGACTTTATTGTCATCACATCTTACATGTGAGGGAATCAAAAAAATATGAGGAAGAATAATATATTGAAGAAATTCAAGGTTTCTAAGTAGCTGCCAACTTGCGGATATCTTAGCATCTTAGAACTATTAATTAATTTAGATAACATTTCTAGAATGACATGAGAATCTCTTTCCACTATGATTTGGTGCAAGTTTAATTGATGGGATGCTTGAATGCCTCTAGTGAGGGTGCATAGCTCAGTAGCATTGTTTGTGTCATGTCCTACACTACCAGCCAAAATATGCAATATGTGTCCTTGGTCATTTATGAAAAATACACCAAATCCAACAAGTCAAGGATTGCCTTTAGAGGCCCCATCGAAGTTGAGTTTGACAAACCATAGGGGGGCACTGGCATTTGTGAGGATTGTTGGTTGAAGGAGAGCGAATAACAAGATGACCTGGATGAGGTGGGAGGTATAGATCCCATTGAAGAAGGATAGGCCTCTCCTCATGAGCACAATATATGTCATCCGTCGACCACTGGTAAAGTCTAACAATCTCTAAGATGTTGTTCTGAATTTTAGGCCAGATATCCCTCCAAGGTAGCTGAGTGGAGTGAAAAATTATGTGATTCCTTTCTTTCTAGATTTTCCATAGAACGAGACCTAGTAGAAGCTGCTAGATTCTATTGAGAATAGAATTTTTGAATGCAGTGGATCTCCATCTTTCCAACGTGTCAAGGATGTTGTCCTGATGACCATTTGAGGTCCTCATTATTTGAGCTGCATGATCCTAAATATGAGTGTTGTAATGGCATTGATTGAGAAATTGTTCCATGGTTTCCTCCTATTCGAGACAAAGATACTAGACTGAAGGCCCAACAAAGCCTCTCTTGTGAAGGTTGTCCCAAGTTAGGATATTGCGATGAGAAATCAACCAAAGAAAGGTGCTTACCTTAGGCTAGAGATTGGATTTCCATATATTGTTCCAAATTTTCTCCTTAGGAAATGAGTGGAAGGAGTCTTTCAGGCTGTAAGCTTCCTTTAAGGTGAAGGTGCCTTTTGACGAATGTCCCCATCTAAGAATTTCAGGACCTTGCTTGATTCTTTTCCTACGTTGTGCCATTTCCTCTTGCCAAAGCCCTAGATATGTATCCATGGGGATGTTTAACTCTTCATGGGTGCTTTTCCATTCCCTCCATAGGGGATTCTAGCTGATGTTTTTCCAGTAAGTCACAACCTCTTTTGGTGAATCCCGAGGTAGGCTCGCTTGAATATTAGCTAGAATATCTTGTTGATTGAGAGGGGGAATTTGTTTCCATGCATCCGACTAGGAAGAAGCATTGCAACCATCTCTGATATCCCATAACACATTATCTTGAATAAGGGAGTGATTTTTCCAACCAACATTCCATATCAAAGATCCCTCTTTCTGTTCATTCCATCTGATAAGTTAACCTTCTTCTATTGTTGGCGTGTATTTTCACCTCCACATTTTGGCCCATAAATCCTATGGATTTTTGAGCCATCTCCACCATATTTTGGCTCCCATGACCTGGTTCAATAGTTTAGGGTCCCGTAATTCAAGGCATCTGGCATGCTTTCACTTTCATAGCTTTTCCAAATTGACTAGAGCCCATTTCCTTCCTTCTTTTATGCCCTACCTTAAAAATCTTCTTTAAATGTTCTTGATAGTTTTAAGGATAGATTTGGGAGAAGTTAGGGAAGAAAAGATATATATCATAATAACCTGCAAGACTGATTTTAAAATGACTAAATGCCTCACTAGATTTAGAGTACGAAAGGTCCAAGAAGGAAGTCTTTTTTCCATGGAAACTATCATGCTTTCCCAAGAATTGTTTCCAAGTGCATTGATAATGAGAGGGATGCCAAAATATTTGGATGAAAGGGAGATCTTATTGAATCCCAAGATACGAGTGATGAAAGACTAGACAAGGCGTGAAGTATTAAAAAAGAAGACTTGGAATTTTTTAGTATTGATGGCGGTACCAGAGGCATCACTAAAATCTTGTATGATCTCAAGGATCCTTCGAGCTTCACAAACTGTTGGGACCCCCATCATCATGGTATCATCAAAAAATTGGTTGTGGGATATGGGGGTGTTCATGCCATGCAGGGAAATACCTTTGAGAGATCCTTTTGCGATGGCAGCTTTGATGTAAAGGTTGAGACCTTCCACCATGATTACAGAGATGAAGGGGGATATGGGGTTGCCTTGTCGAATCCCTCTGGAGGAGGAAAATTTTGAGGAAGAGACATCATTAATCAAAATGGAAAAGAAGGCAGAGGAGGTAAAATTCATGATCCATCCAACCCATCCTAACTGAAACCAAAAGCGAGGAGGCATTTCATGTATTGCCAGCTAAGCTTGTCAAATTCCTTGGATAGGTTGAGATTGATAATCATTCCTGGGGAACGAGACACTTTTAAGGAATGAATGGTTTCATGAGCCAATATGACAACTGTCCATTATTTGGTGTCCCTCTACATAACCATATTATTCATTTGAAATCATAAGAGAAAGGATATGTTTAATACAAAGAGAAAATACCTTTGTGAGGATATTGTAGATGGCGTTTCAAAGTGCTATAGGAAGAAATTGCTTAGGATGGGACACCTTTTCCTCTTTCAGAATAAGAGTGAGGAAGGTGGTGTTGAGGGCTAGAAGCACTATGCCTATGTTGTGAGAGTCTTCAATCAACTGCCATACGTTCTCCCAAACCAAGTGCCAACAGTGATGGAAAAGATCTGTAGTGAAACCATCTGGTCCTAGGGACTTATAAGTATCACATCTCCTTAATTGCATGATCAAATTATTCTAGAGTGACTGGTATTAGGAGTGTCACATCCTGATCAACGAAACTAGAGAGGGAATGTTCCTAGTGATTTTGTCATTGGCTTCAGATTTGTTCGGGCAAGGGTCCAAGAGAAGATCTTGATAAAATTTAACCAGCTTCTGTTCTATATCTTCATGGGTGGTGATGGGTTGTCCTTGCATGTCCTCTAGCTTGGTGATGTTGTTGATATGCCTTCTTTGAATCATATATCTATAGAAAAATTTAGTATTTCTTTCCCCCTCTTTCAACCAGTGAACTCTTGATTTTTGTTTCCATAAAATTTCCTCTTGGGATTATCTTTCCTCCAGCTGTTGCTTGAATGAAGTCTCTTCCTCTTTAAGTTGGTATGTCCTACCTTGTGTTAGGATTTCCTATTGGGTTTCTTTCATACGTTGATCGAGATGCCTTTGTGCTTGAAAGATATTGCCAAAAGTATGTTTATTCCATTCCTTTAGGTGTTGATTGAATTTTTTTTAGCTTCTGTTGAAATTTGTACATCAACATGCCACGATGGATAACTGCATCTGTCCACCACTGCTTCACATTCTCCTGAAAGTTTGGATGAGTCAATGAAATTTTTTCAATCTAAAGGGCTTGCGACACATAGTGCTTGGCATATCCATTCAAAGTTGTATGGGCCAATGATATGAACCCATCACCGAAAGAATACTAGATTCCATAAACAATCTGTGCGACAATGAGTTCTAAAACTAGAAACTAGTCCCACAGCTATATGGATGAGTGATTTGAACCCATCACCAGAAGAATACTAGATTCCATATACAACTTTTCCAACAGTAAATATTTTGAAACTAGAAATCAGTCTAGTCGATAGGAAATATTTTGTGAGCCTGATCTGCGATTGGACCAAGAGAAATCCACATTAATGCATTCCAAATCCACTTAGCAAAGGTTGTTAATAGCATATCTAAATCCTTCATTGTCGCTTTACAATCAACGATTTCCTCCCTTCTTTTCCTCTAAGGAGAGGATGATGTTAAAATCTCCCCCTAATATCCATCATCAGTTTTGAGTGAATACTTATAGAACTTCAAGATTCTCTAAGAAGGAGATTTTTTCCGAGTGGAGATTCAACCCATAAACATTGTTAATGATCCCTTCTTTGTTTGAACCAAGAGCCTTATAATTGGATGATATGGTCAATTTGGTGGAGAAATAATGATCTAAAATGGTAGTTTTCGGATTCCATAGGATGGCCAGACCTCCTACCGAGCCTTTGGAATCAATATTCACAAAATTGCTCTCCAACATCTCGCTAAGATTGAGTCATCTTCTGGACCTGCACATTTTGTTTATTGAAGAAGCAAAATGTCTGAATTTTCTGCCATAATACATTTTTGAAGGAGTCTTTGCTTGCTCCTTCTATTAAGGCCTTGTTGACATTTGAATCTGTCAGGACCGAAACGACAACCTCACGAGTAGAATCCCCTTGTGTTTTTAAAGAGGTGGTACTCCTCTTTGGCTTATGATTTTCTTGGAATATTTTATATAAAAAATAATATGGGATACTATCAAATGATTGAATCCAACTCTTTATGGCTCAATAAAATTCAAAATACTGAAAAGTAATATATATATATATATATATGGAGAATTCTTGAGAAGTGGACCAGGAACCGCAAACACCACACAATACAAAAAATGATAAAATCCTCACATCCATCACATTTTAATAAAAATTCTAATCACATTCAAATAAAAGAAATGGTCCAATGGCACAAGAGAACTTTGATAGAGTACTACTTATTAAGCTCAAAAAAGATTTTGATAGATCAAATTTAAATATATTATACTTAGAACTTGAGGTTATAAAATACAATCAAAACCGATCCTGACTTAGTTCTATGTAATTTCTAAAAAATGATAATGTTTGTTACAATATTTGAACTTTAAAGGCATTGTCCATAAATGGATTGGGATTGGGGCTCCCGTGGACCATAAAAATATTCACAAGAAATATGATGAAGAGAAGAGCATGGAGAGGAGCATGAGAAATAAGATCTGGAAAGAAGACAAGGAGGAAGTTATTAGAATTCGATTATACTTTTCCAATGAACGAATACATATAACTATATGAAATCTGATAAGGAAGAAGGTATATGATCACTATGGACTTACTGTGATGGAACCTCTCTCTCTCATTTTCTTGTTGATGCGCCCTTTGTATATTTTCCTATTGCGGTTAAGTGGCCAGATGTAACCTCTTTCGTTGGAAATTCAGAAATCTTGGTTATAGACTTGTTTAACCATTCTAAAATATATTCCCTTAATGGGGAAACAACTACTTCTTGCTTTACTTTGATATTTAACAATTCACTCCCAATTTCTCTATGGTCAATAGATAAATTTTTCAATATAGTCTCAATGTCCTCATTTTTATTTGTATACTCAACAAGCCAATTATCAATGTCATCATAAGTATACTCAACCATACTATCAAATTTTTCGGCTGATGATTTCTTCAAATTTTCGACTTGCTCTTCAAAATGCTCTCTTCTCATGATCATTGAATTTGATAATAAGTTTGGATCTAAAACTTCAATAGTGTTTCCTGCAATATCCAAACCAATGATCTTTGAGTATGCCTCAATATTTTTCTGTGATAAATCTTTTAGTTGATTTAACAACCCCTTTAATGTATTAATTCTTTCAATCCAACATGCCTTTAATTGTTTCACATGGCTCTAGGAGGGAAAATTTTCATGTTTTCTCCTATGATCCATCATTGTCGAGACTTTTTCTATAAACATAGCAACTCCATCTGTGAATAATCCTTCATCATTCTTCAAATATGCATTTAAGTATTCTTTAGTGTTTTGGATTCTGAGCCCAAGAGCAAATTTTTTTTTTGCCAAGTCCCACAAATATAGAATAAGCGACATCCTTTTCTTTATATTCTCTTCAACAAAGCGTCGAGTAGCAATGATTAAGCTTGGAATTCCTTTTACTCTTATATTTGACTTTGGAGTTCCTTGAATAGTATGTCAGGTTGTATCATGGCTACTGGGTAGCCAGTATGGGTGGGGGCATGAGAGTTTCCTCCAATTCTTTGACTCTCTCCTTAAGCCTGAGATTTTCCTCTTCCATATTAATTATTGAAACATATAATGCATCCCCTACGACCCTATGAATTGAGAATAAGTTTGACGACTACATGTTTTTAGTATTAATGGTGGATCATGACTTTCCCTTCTTATTCTTCGAGGTTCTTTCAAAGGTCAATTTATTTGAAGACTTATTAAATAAAACATTATGGACAGAAACTGTCTCTTTGTTAGAGAAGACTTCATCTTGAGCAACCAATGCAACATATTGTACAATTTCTTAGGCGCATTATTCTTCGTATGAAAACTAGATATTTTCAATGTCAACATCTAAATCCACATCATCGAGCAAAATATCATTTTCAAGTGCATTTTTTCTTCTCCCTCTTACTGAGAATTAACCCTTTTCCTTTTCATTGTTAATTTATGGGGTTTTTCTAAAATTCCACGAGGAGGATTTCTTTCTCCATCATCACTTGAATTGTTGCTTGAGGGTTTTCTTTGTTGGGGCATTGCAGACTGAGCATTTACTTTAGAAAAAAGACTTCTGTGAGAAATAGCGGGTGGATGAGCGTTTCTTTCACTTGAGGGTTTCCCTCTTTGCTCATAATGTTCTGTAGTGCTCACGATTGTCTCTATGTCACCAGAATTTTTATCAACACCTTAAACAGGAGGGTCATGACTATCGCCCTCTTCCTCACCAAATGTGAGTGTATTGATCATTGTGGGGCTGAGCCCGACTGATACCATGTGGTTATTAAAAAGATGGTTAGGGTCAAATCCTTTGATTTCTTCTACAAACTTCAATTTAAATTGGTCAAAATAAGAGACATATTCATCAATTTTGGGAATTCCTCTCAAGAGTATTTCACCAACTTTCCAAGGCAGAGGAATAAACTGTTTTTTTCTTCTTTCATAAAGAGCATGAAACCATAAACTATATTGCCTTGCCACCTCTATGATAAATAACTTGTCTGACACATAATAAGGGAGATATATAGGCTTTTCACGAGAACATAAAATCCTAATGATGTTGTAGTTATCCATTTTCTCTAGAATTCCCTTTTTATTCAGAAAGGCGGATGCTTCCAACGAAAGCCTAGAAGTATCTTCTCTAAAGAGTAATTTCTTAAATTCAGAGACAAAATCATTGTAAACCTCATAAAAATAAAGGATAACTTTATGCCCCCAGAGAACTTGATACCACATAGTCAGAGGGTCAATTTTTGAGTTTACCCTTTTTCCAACACTCAAACCTTTAAAAATATGACAGTGTGTGATAACAAATATTAGATGAGATGCCATAAAGAACTTTTTCTCACTTCTGAAATTCGTTAACTGTATAGAAATTTCATTCAAAATGATATTTTCCCAATCGAAAACAACATTCTCATGAGATTTAAAATGTAAAATATATAGTGCGAGTCAGGTAATAGTTGCCATAGAATCCTGGTCGGTTACATTAGTAAATAACCAAGCAATTTCTCAATAAGGGTCCTTTAAAGAACTAACCCAGATTCTGGATATGTCTTCCAGCATTGCAGTAAGATCTTGTAAATATTCTTGGAGTAGCTCCATTCCATTATTTCTCCCTCTAAGAAATTTTATGGATTCTTCTCCTTTGTATGTTAAGTTCGACTATGGTATTTTTAACATTTTTTTGAAACCTGAAGGCGCCAATCAAACAGGGGAGCCTCTTTGTAGTGGAATTGTTCTTCTGTTCTGGACAAATTTATCAATACACCGGGTGACAATCTCGTTGCACTTGAAAACCTCAGGGAAACAACCAACGAGAACTATTCCTAATGTCCAAACCTTATTATTATCTTTATCTGGAAACATTGAATAATACCAATATGCTCTCGACCAATGGTAATTATGATCTTCTCTAGTGAATAGATTCAGGGTATCCCCGCAAAAATGTTTGTTTTCTTTCAACCATCTTTAACAGGTTGACATGCTTCTCTGTAATGCCACTCATAATAGTGAAATAATATTTACGTTAGATCCTTGATGAGAATATTAACCTGAAATAAATGTGATTTTGCTTCGATAGAAGCATAACTAATAACGACCTTTATATAATTTAATTTAGCAGTTGAATTCGTAGAATTAACATTTAATATGACTTGAGAATTGTGAAAGAGAAAGGACACGTCACAATGAGGTAGTGGAGTGGAGGAAATCAAATGAGAATGCGAGTTAGAGAGTCCACCGTGATAAGAAAAATGGCTAAGTATTGATACTTGTCAGACGAACTTGTGAAAACGGGGAGATACAAAGAAAATAAATTATGAGTTTGCGAGTCCGCGAATGAAAAATAAACTAAGTGTTGGGAAGAGTTTCAAGGAAGAAAAGTGATAAACCATGAGTCCACGAGTCCTCCAACCCACGAATATAACAAAATGACATAAGTATGGAAAACACATAAGTCATGGAGGTAGGACATGACAATGAAAATTATGGGAGGGAAACATACTTAGAAAAAATATAAGTGCAGATTAATGAAAAAGGAAGGACTTATGAGGTTCAACATGCCTTTTATTTTCCAAGAGATGATCTTCATGAGGAAGATGAGGGGGGAATGGGTGGAAAAATATACGGGATCAGTTGGATTTGATCCGATTTTACCACAAAACTTATGACATCTTGAATAAGCTATTGGGTAGACCTTCTTTCGCTTTTTTTTTCTCATCCTTTGACTACTTTCTATTATCTTTAAGGGGATCTCTCTGAATTCCCATCCCTTTGCCAGATCTAGAGGTCCCCAGTTATGAAGTTAATGTAGACCTTGTGCACCTTTCTTTGTTGTTCTGAAGGAAGGGAGATCAATTCCTATTTATGATAGGCTTCTTCCAAACTTGCTAGATCAATCCCAACTAATTCCCTCTTGTCCAATTCTATCTCCATATATTCATCATCTTTTGTGTTTTGATCATCTCCCCTCACAATGATTTGTTCTAGGATGGGCTCCAGGATGGACTTCATTTTGTCCTGTGCCAACCCCTTGACTGCATCAGGAGGAGCCCCATTCATTTTTGGGTTATCCAAAGTATGGCCCAATATTTCAAAGGAGTTACTAGTTGATGGCACATTTTCTTGAGCCATGACAGATTTCTTCTAGCTCTAATTATGCTTCCAATGGACTAGGGTGAAACCATCCTTTGCTTTCTCGATCGTTGTTGGATTCGGTTTAGGGGAGCATTGAGAGGAAAATCTCTGAATAAATGAACATGTTCATGAAGTTTCCTACATCTGAAGGGAATGTGTTCATAATCAATTGTCTTGATCCAATCGTCATCATGATATTCTAGGGAGATTGATCTAGGGAGGGGCTTCGATATATTCATGTAGACACAAATCCATGCGTAGGAGGTGTAGCAATTTTTTCTAGCGTCTTCCACAGATTTCACATAAATCCCCAGAGTATTTCTAATGCCCGCTAGAATTTATTCCAACCAAAACTCTCGAGGGAGAGAGTAGAGCCTAATCCAAACAGGGGCATGGGTGAAGTCCTATTTTTTCGGGATAAATTGATTTGTGCAGTATCTTAGGTAAAGCCCAACTAAATTGAAGAAATAAGGTTTGTTTTCAAATATTCTTTCCCTGTATTCCAGGTTGTGAAAGATTGTTGTGAAAAAACATTTGGAGCCCAACTGAAGGTTATAATGGCCCTTGGGGTTCCACGAGGCTTTGATCCACTTTATCCGATCCCTCTTAGTGGGCCATAAACCTAAATTTTTTCCAATAAGAACATGATATCTCATGTATTGAGAGTTTTATCCTACTCTTATAGATCTTACCACATACCTAGTGATTCAAAAATCCTTAGATACCACTTATTCCTTTAAATATATACATGCAACATCTAACTTGATTCATAATTAATTTACTCATTGTATTGAGGTGATTTACAAAAAA